>KN882820.1:124123-148675 GCA_000934455.1 Apostichopus parvimensis
GTGTGTATGTATGTATGTATGTATGTATGTATGTGTGTATGTGTGTATGTATGTATGTATGTGCGTATGTATGTATGTGCGTATGTATGTATGTGCGTATGTATGTATGTGCGTATGTATGTGCGTATGTGCGTATGTGTGTATGTATGTATGTATCTTTAAATCCTCCTGCAAGCAGGAACTCGCGAAGAAGCCATCATTGGCTTATCAAAGCCGCAAGCTGACCGAATTCAGTCTCTTAGATTCATATTTAACGTCCATGATTATGAATTGTCAATTGTCAACAACTCTGTAACTGGACGATCTACATTAATCTTGGAGTGACTCGAACTCGGGACCATATGATTGAACGGCACCGGCTTACATTCCTAGTAAACAAGTAAAAATAAAGTAAAAAGAATAAAATAATATATTTTTAAAAATAAATCAATAAAGATAATCAGTATAGGCTGTAGCCCCGAAATATACTTGAAAGGTCATAAGTTTTGTCCCCAAATAAGGGTAAATATTGCCCTGAAATATAATCTTTTTTTTTAAAAAACGTTGCAAAGTAAGAATTTTCCTAAATATAAATCAATACAGCACAGAAGTATATCTAGAGGCTCACCAATATTGCCCCAAAATATTAAGCAGGCTAAGAAGTTGCCAAATGTTTTCAACATTGATGCCCGCAATTTTTACTACAACCTCAGAGAATTTCCCCTCATTTATCCGTTTATTTTTCTAATTTATGTCTCCTCAATGTTCGGGAATAGTTTGAAGGGCCACAACATTAAGACACATGCTTTAAGGCGGAAATGTTAGAAACTTTTATGAACATGCAAAACTTTCCGATTAATACTGATATCCTCGAAACAGTATTAACTATACGTTCAACGCCCAGACTTCCATATATATATGCATACCTATATAATGTATATAGATTAAGGAAATTGTTTACAATCGAACAATATCTCAGTTGCCAATGTACAAGCAATCGTTGAGACAAGGAAGCTTTATAATTACCGTGCATCAGTTTCGAGTCAATCGTGTCTGGATCAGTGGCGGAGCTAGGGGTATTGGTCAAGGGGGGCGAGAATGGTCTGTAGGGGCGCTTCCGACACTATCTAAGCGGAGCGCCACCACGGGTCGGCGCGGAGCGTACCGAAATTTTTGAGTAAAGATACTCCCTAGATCGCCGGAAATGACCCTTTCCGGGCCTTGCTAATTTGCAGATAAACGAAGAATAAATAGGTGTCATCGCCCAAAAAATGTGACTAATGTCAATAGGTAGATGAGAGCGCAATAAAAAAGTCAATAATCGCGAATAAGTAAAAAGTGGTAAAAAGCTGAAAAGGGCGCCAGCAGTCCATTTGAGTCCGTCAGGGGGGGGGGGGGGCATTCGCCCCTGACTGTATGGACGCTCCGCCACTGGTCTGGATACAACACTGATTAGAATGTGTGGTGACATTACTGTTAACCAGGATATATCCTAAACGGAACAAGAATTTGTATAGCTGTTGTAAGTTCACAATTACAATATATCATTTAGATAAATTTTTTACTGAAGCATTCCCTCAGCTACGTCTATACTTAGTGCCTCAGACCCTTGTAATTTATTGTAAAGGTGTCTGTGACACTTCTCGCGTTGCGATCGCATGATGGTATTTGACTAAATATCTCTCTGCATGCATGCAGCCAACAATAGCGGCAATCGAAATTCTTTATAATCGAAAATCTTTATACCTTATACTTTGAGTCCTACTCTAACTTCTCTAAAACTGAGTGACAACTAACAAGAAAACTGAATACATTATACTACCACAGAATCTATAAATGACTGAGCAAAGTAAAATTGATTAGCCAAAGTTATCATCGATAAAGGCTAAGCTGTTTTTCATTCCAACTTTGTAGGTTCTCAGTATAGAGTAAAACGCAATAAGCTGTTATAATGTAAACTCAATAGTGAAATTTTAAAGATTCTATATAGGCCAAAGCTCATTTGAGAACTACCATATGCACATGCATACTGTAAAGGAGAAACATTCAACAACAACAGACAAATAACCCCATCTTAATGACAAAGCATATATAGAATGTACCAACATATGCTTCTTATCTTGAGAATATGCTCTATAATAAGTCATATATAAGAAATGTACACATTTTAGACTTACCAACAGTACTGCAAATTTGCTGACGGATGTTTTCCTACATTTTTAGGGACATGTGCACCCCTCCCCCCACTCCCACAGTGGCGGAGCTAGGGGGTACTGGTCAGGGGCGAGAATGGTCTGTAGGGGCGCTTTCGACACTATCTGAGCGGAGCGCCACCACAGGTTGGCGCAGAGCGTACAGAATTTATTTGAGTAAAGATACTCCCTAGATCGCCGGAAATGACACTTTCCGGGCCTTGCTAATTTGCAGATAATGTGACAAATGTCAATAGGTAGATGAGAGCGCAATAAAAAAGTCAATAATCGCGAATAAGTAAAAAGTGGTAAAAAGCTGAAAAGGGCGCCAGCAGTCCATTTGTGTGTATGGATGCTCCGCCACTGCACTACCACCCTCTTAGTTTCTTACCGATAGAGTACCAATTCTCCTTTGACTTCTTTCAAATAATCAGTGCTAAAGAAATTAAGATTTGAAATTACCCCACTTTGAATTTACGTACAGCTGCTATGTAAATGACATATGAACCGGTAGCATATTAGCAAGGCCATGAAAACGATCCCTCCATTCAGGGTAAACAGTGTACTGAGCGTGACATATACATTACGGTGCCGTACCATTTGAAAATAAACACTGGAGATATATACTGTACAAAACACAAAGAAAGCACAGACACAACTGATTCGCAAGAATTCGAAAAACCCTCGAAAAGCCCTCGAAAAGCCCCCCCCCCCCCCCACCACAAAAAAAAACACAACATAGCAGTCAAACGAAAAGCAAATGTGGCTTAAATGGAGTGAAGAAACGTCTGATGCCGGTAATCTGACCTAGTCTCGAACGAGGTGTAACAGAAGTGTTAGACACCACCATCGATCCCAGAAAACACACACACAGCTTGCTACTGTCGGTAATTAGACACTAGTGTACAGTCAATACATGCAGCTACGGTCAATACCCACAACACAGTGTACATAGCAGCGATGGACATCTCAGTTCCAGATAAAAGATAACAAGGTATCACGTTTCACCATACTGTCTGCATTTTGTATTGACAAGAATAAAACTTCACTTGCAAGCAATGGAAAGTTTAATTTTTTTTCAGAGGGCGGCACGCGGTTTGGGGCGAGTCCTCAATGCCTTTAAATGTAATATGCCCACGCATGCAGATTTGCACTGTGGGAAAATTATAGTCGAATCTTTCACCATTACCGTATACTACCGCTGTTTGTTTCAATGGTCTGTGGTACTCAGTACTAATTGATAAATTTAAAACAAATTATATGATTTGTTTATTATAGATAAAGATATGATATTGTGTTTTCACGCAATATACACTGTTATAAAACTCTCATGTCTCGTCCCTCTTGCGAACACCAATTTCCTTTGTTTCAGTGTCCTTTTTTACTGTACACACGACATTAAGTAGAAATATACGAATACAATCCATTATTTGCCTTTGAATGTGTAGAACACATAACAAAGAATTCGATGACGTGTAGGTCTCCATTGCCCGGAAGCGAATTTTTTTTTCCAGGTTTGCAATTATGTGTAAATAGTCGCTCATGATTGGTCGGAAAAGTTACGTTATCATCATTGAAACCTTCACTTCAAGGTTACCAAAATCCATTCGTTACAACGAAGATATACCCGTCCCATAGTGGCGTCGCCAATTGGTGGCCTGGGGGTGGGGGGGGGGGGGGGGGGCACGTGCCCTCCCAAAACCATCGTGCCCCCAGGTGCCCCCAAATGCGATTTATAGTGTTAAAAGAATACTCAAACAAAAACATTGTTTACAAAGGACGAAACGTATTATGTTCATCAGTTAAACTTCTTTCCACCGACCATCAGAATAACCAGTTGTTTTCTCACTAACAAGGTCACGGAGGCTCCGGCGTGAACCGCTAGTGCTTAAACTTCACTACTACCCTACATGAATTTCAATATCAATTTTCACCACTCTTCTTCACGTTGTAAACTTCCCCCAAACCCTCTTGAGATGGAGGGGGGCTGAAGTATGCTTCCGCCCCAACTATTCAAGCGCAAAACATCTTTCTGTTCTCTCACCATGGATAATCACCAGATTGCACCAACTTGCATCTTATGACCCTTCATAAATTCAAAACATTATCAAAAGTAAAAGGCTTAATTCCCATTTGTTGGTATAACTTTTTTATCCACCTCAATTAAAAACATAAATATCGGACAGATTAAGCTCGAAAATTCTTCAACATAAAGTTTCGTCAAGTTGCAAAATATAGCACCAGATTGCATCTAAGGCATTCACAAATAAACATTGTGCCCCTTAAATAAGTGCTGTGCCCCCCCCCCCCCCCAAGATTGAAATGTCTGGCGACGCCACTGTCGTCCCATATGTAAGGTGTTTATTCAATAGTTTCCTCTATATATGATTTATCCCAATGGAGATAAATTGACTTCAACAGAAAAGTTGTGTAAATTAAACCGTGGTTATTCGCGTACCATTTTCCAAGTTTTAGACAGGAAACTTCAGACTAACTAGAATCATAATCTAGTCGCGCAATTCACTCACGTATTGTACCGATTCAAACTTTTGCTGCTGTCATGTTTTGCGTATAATATTCATTCAAGACTCGTGAACTCACGTCGTGAAGTTGATTTTAGTGTACCCATTCCACGAAACGAATTCCGATTTCAAAAGAACAGCTCACGAATCTTCGATAACGTAAACAAGAACCCAATGGAATATTGCGTATCATAAATAAGGTTAACATGTATTCCAACCATTAAAAATAAAATTAGGGCGTTTGCAACTAGGAAACCCCGTCACAAAGTGTCACAGGTCAATCTACAACAAATATTAATCTGTTCACCTTAAGCACCATGCATGTTTAGTGACGTCAATAAACTCATTCATGTTTTGACAATTTAAGCCCCGCGGACCCTTATCATTCTTCTAATGTTTGTAGTGCGCATGCGCGCTACAATATTGGGTTTACTAGCCAGGTCCATCATCTACATGGCTGACTGGTGAATACCAACTGAGCATACACTTTTCATAGCAATCTCAAATTCACACGATGGCTACGCAAGAAAACTCCCGACCGAGATTTGCAAAGTATTGTGGCGACGTAAAGAAAATAGATCTCCTTGAGTAGCATCATACTTCTTCAAAACAGTAAGTAAAATTCTCTACTTCGGTTCGTTATTCTCGAATTGAACAAGATAGGTAACATTTGAACGTATTTGAGTTAAAAACATCCTGCAAAGTTGCGAGCCACAAATGTTAACCGTATTTATCCGCAACGACTTGGCGTGATCTGTACTAATTCAGCTCTTGCAACATAGGCACTTGTAACGTTATTATTGTATGTATGTATATTACGATTTTTGAATGATGACCAACCAGGGCCAGGAAATCGACCAAGCAGTTTTTAATAGACCGGAGAATTACATTTGTGCAATGATATAGGCTATAGACATGTACATTTTATTCCTTAGATTAATAGTACATTGGGCCTTCGGTGTAAACCACCGTATGTTCGTAAAATTTCGCCATCTAGCAACGAGGATACAGTAACGTTAACATGGACTCTGTGTATTCTCTGCCACGTCAGAAAACAGGCGTGATTCATGATTAACAGCTTGGTTGTCCGGTTAATCTGTGATAGTTTTAGTCAGCATTTCTTCGTTTATATTGCAGGCGCATGCTAGCTAGAGTAGGCCTACTGTTTACAAACATTACACAATATAGCCTATATTTGGTCTACGTTAAGGGACGAAACGCCGAACTGGCTTCTTTGTAACCGAAGTAACTTCAAAAGGGTTGTAGTAACAATGACCCTCCATTGTATATCGACAACTAACTTTAACCTTCACCTCGCAGTACAATGGCATGTATTTGTGTGCAAATAAAGTTTTTCTAGTTCAGTGTATGTCTTCCTACTTCCAAGCGATCATTACTGATGGTGACGTCCCGAGCAACCTGATTGGCTGAAAACTACGTAATTGCAAACCTGTTTGGGGGAAGAAAAACGCTGCCCGGAAGTCGTTTCGTCACGGGATAACAAACAAGGACACGAGTTGCAAAGGCGTCTAAAGAATGATCGGAAAATTCCAAAAGAAATTTATAAGCGACCGCAGTCAACGAACCGGAACAAACTTC
The DNA here is from genome assembly GCA_000934455.1 of Apostichopus parvimensis. Taxonomy (NCBI): domain Eukaryota; kingdom Metazoa; phylum Echinodermata; class Holothuroidea; order Aspidochirotida; family Stichopodidae; genus Apostichopus; species Apostichopus parvimensis. The sequence continues at coordinate 130,416 of KN882820.1, forward strand.
AAAATACTGATGGCGCTATATTCTTTTGCGCAAATTCTTCGCGAGTCTGTTACATAATTGTTTCGTGAAAGGAATTAGTTATCCGGCATGAGAAATGTTAATGTTATAAGTGTTTAGGAAGAAGTGTGTAGGGAATACTTCTCCCCCCCCCCCCCTTAGAAAACAATAAGAAGAAAATCACCTGTGTCGTCGATTTAACTTGGAATCCGGGTTCCAGGGTATGGGCTGTGCTAGACTATTTGTTTTAGGGGAAAGGGGCTGGGTTGGGGTTGGGAAATCCTTTTCTAGAGCATGAACTATTTTCTAATTTCTGGGGGTGGGGGTAGGTTGGGCCCTCCCATGGCTACGCAACTGTTTCAAGAAAACCAGTTTAGGGTCATCTGCCCTTTGACAGGGAGCTTGCAGGGGCTGTGATTGTTGCCACCCATTGAAATTTCATAGTGCACAGAAACATAGTTTTCCAATGTGCAATGACATAGCACCATGTATCTGCCTAAGTGCCTAACTTGTCGTCATAGAAAGTATTGATGTTGTAGATATGTACCATGGAGATTTGAACAGCAGTCATAGTGGCGAGTGAGTTTGCGTTTTGGCGAGTAGATCTGTAGTCACGGTCGCCAAATAGCGAGTGCTTTTAAAAATAATTATGTGTCGAGGCCTGAAAACTTTAAAACATGGTTTCTCATAGTAGAAATCAAGGATACCTTTCAACATGGTAGGCCTATATGAATTTGCCATATTGAGCACAAGAATCCTGCTGCTTGTGAGGTCAAATCTTATTTGAGGTCACCAGAGGTCAAAATTTGAAAACCTTTTACATGATATCTAACGATGGGAATCGTGGATACCTCTCATACTATATGGTTCGGGATCGAGTATCACATTGAGTATAAGACCCCTATTGTTTTTGGTGGAGGTGTGTATTGCCAGGTACAGTAGACTGACCTGTGGTTACCATGCCATATATTGTCATAAATTGTACATCAAAATAGTTGTTCGGGACAATTATATTGTGACAACTATTTCTGGTTAACTTGAAACAGAAGTCTAGTGCAATGAAGTCATCGAAACCTCAGTGCATGTTGCATTCTGGTTTATATTTAGTAGAAAGTAAACAGAGACGAGTTAACCTCTGAAGAAGATCCTGCTAGGATCGAAACGACCGTGCTGTAACTCTTACATACACAGGCTTTTTGAAGTAGATAAGCAGTTTGCTAACAGAATTTACCCTCTCATCTATTTCCTAGTTCGAGACACTACTTCTACTTCCCATTATACTCGTGTAACGTCACTTGAATCAAAATGTTATCCCGATTTACCCAACAGCGCGCTCGGTGTGTGACTTGTAAGCCTGACGTCATTCTTCCCCACCATTTCTATGGGTTTACCATACTTGTATTACACAGTATACATACACTTCTACGCGTACTTGCCTCCATCATAACATTATGTACGCGAAATGCGTACAGCAGGTCATCAGTCTCTGAAATTATTTCTACGGTACCACTTGACCTAACAAATTTTGGCGGGAAATAATTGTAGCGGAACAGTCATTTCATTATTATATGCCAGCATAAGAATACAGAAAGCGACATTTTAGGGCATTGAGTCGTCTCTGTTTATTTTCTACTATATATAAAATAAATATAAAGCTTCATTTTTGACCTTACATGTAAAAATAAATTTGTAATCGAGCGCTCTCGAATATAGTTAAACAGAACGACTGTACTGCACTCTTGATGCATTTTAAATTGTAAATGTTCTACACTGAACGAGTGGATTTAAATTTTAAAAACAAATTTTCGACACAGATCATCAAAATTACATTACAGCGTATGAAAACTCCACCATGGGAGATGAGAGCATCCAGAAACAAAGTGTTCAGGTTGTATTTTTGATAGACACTCTTCAGTTTTATGAAAATCGAGAGAATGAAAAGTCATTGAACAAGGCTTATCGCGCAATCAGTACCAGCGTATTACGAGTATTGACTTACTTTGTCAACAGGCAGGATTGTGATAAAGCGAAATTTGCATGGGGTTGTCAATTCTTCAGAATTCCATTGAATACACATTTTTATAGAAAGCGATCGATGTTTAGGGAATTTACGCGCAATGCCTTCTTTGATTTTGAAAAACAACTCGAAGAAGAGATAAATATTGCATCTGGTAAGGCCAGTGGTAAATCAAAACAGAAACAGAAAAGAGGATTTGAAGTTTCTCCAGCATTTTCACTGAAGTATGCGTTACATGATGCTTGTCTGGAATATCGATGGGATGAACTTATTATTTCTTCGCCACAGAAAGCCTCAAAGTCACGAAGGGAAAGATCGAATGTTAAGAAGGATGAACATGACCAACAACAAACTAAATTTGTGTTTGCATTTCTCCCTTGTCCAATCTCATTGTATGATTTAGAACAGTTTTGTGAACACAAATCAAATTTCAGTACAAGTTATCTTAAGAAGACTCTAATAAACACAGGGAAACAAGAATCACATCTGTTTGATCTCCTCAAGGCATCTCTGTTTTGGTTGGATACTAGGAACCTTTGGGAATCAAAACAAATATTAACTGTCACTCAGTCAGACTTGGATAGTGCTGGTCACCAGAGTGATGAGGTAAGTTTATTTTTATTTCAAGAAGAAAGGTTTGAGAAGTTTAATAAAAAGCCGTGGCTATTCTTACGACTAGTCATAACAATTATCTATAAACTATTCTTACGACATCGGCGAATTCATGCGCAGTAAAGTAAATAAAGCAACTGCGCGTGTAGTAGGGGTAACCCTAGCCCTTATCCTAATCCTAACCCTAACCGGAAATTATTGTTACTCATGGTCGTAAAAATAGTACTCCTGGTTGTAAAATAGCAACTGCGCATGCGTAATTGGAAATTATTGTTATGACTCGTCGTAAGAATAGCCACTTTGTTAATAAAAGCTTTAAGCTCTCATTTTTATCTCATACAACTGCAGACAGGTGTATTGTCATTTTAAGTTAGAGGTACTGTAGGCCTACTGTCACTTGTATTGTTAAACCAGCTAAAACACAAATGACAATATAATTAATGTCAAATTATTTTTATTAAACAAGCCAGGTTGCTGGCTCCATAGTGCATAGTCCATATAAAAATCTTGATAAAAGTACATGTTACAAATACTAAAAAGTGTATCAGATGCTTTCCATAACTTTTCCATACATTCCTTACAATATTTACAGTAGCTTCAGGAATGTCCATGGATACGCACAGTAAATATCTGTTATCTTTACAGGGTCACGTGACAAATACTGATGGTCTTGAAATCCTGAATGATACGTTGGCACTCCTCAGAGGTAGGGTTATCCCATTAGGATGTTTGACATACCTCGGAGGGTACGAGGTATCCAGTATTGACCAACTTGTAGATGCGCCAGCTCCAAAGGAGACTGGAAAACCCGAAGCCGATGATGAAGAAGGGAAACAGAAAATGGGGTCATCCCACTCTCAGGACGACACCCTTGCAGCCCTACCTTATTCCTCTGCTCTTGATTACTATACAAAAAAGAAACAGAATTGTTGTGGGCTTACCACATCTTCACATTCCCACCTCGGTGAGAATCCAGAAGATCAAGAAAACAGCGAAATGAACATAGTCCTCTATGACTCCCAAGGTAAGAAGTATCTATGAACAAACCCCCAACAAGTTCAAATCAAACTTTACATTTATTTGCGGTACCTATGTGGAGAGGCACCTTCGATAAATGACTGATATTGGGTCAGATAGAGCTAGCTTTGGGACACTTCTAAAATCTATTTAGTGAAAGTTGAGGTATTAAAGTACATTTTAACATACAGTACTGAGTAGGAACCTGGTTCATTTATAGAGATAGGTAGAGGTTGTAACAAGGTTGTAAACTTCAGTAAAAGGAGTAGTAGGAACCTCACATTGTTTAAGACTTTAAATTTGTTGAAAGTTTGTAGTGAAAAATTCAACTTCAGGTTGCCAAAATTCACAGATTTTGTTTAAGGAGGGTTCATCATATATTTAAGAAAACTTGTGTAACATTTGGTAACCTCAGTTTAAGGAAACTTGTAGAACAACAAAATTTAGAATGGAACAAGGAAGAAAAAAAGCACAAAAAAACTGGTTGATATCTCTTGTATGACCACAGGTACAGTACCGATGGCTCTTTCAAGTAATGTAAAATTTTTGGTGATTTATAGAATTTCATAATCAAGCCATATTTTTGATAATTGATTCAATCTGACAATGCAAGTTTGTAATTAATTACCTGGATATGATATACACATAAGATGTTGGTTGACCATCCAGTTTGAACTGAAATATCTTTTCGAGATCATCCTTGCAAACTTTGGTTGTGCAACAAGATTAATGAAGCTATCTACTGTACAGTTTTCTGTGTTACAGTCTGAGCAGCGAGTGCAGTTCTCGAGGATTGTTTGCCGTTCTCTACCGAGAGATTCAGCAGTCCCAAAAGTACCACTGGTCAGCTCTGGTACAGCAAATAATTTAGATATGCTATGCAAAATGGACAGACTGCTATTAGTGTATACAAGTTGAAAGATGTATACGTTAGCACTTTTTGACATAGGAACTTTAGTAGTTTCTGAATGCCCTCAAATAAGCGGCCAAAAAATTATAAACACTGAATTGTAAACTATGATATGCGATATATTAATCCTCCATTAACGTGGATAACATTTTGGATGGCGGTGGACAGCAGAGACGTAATCTTTGGTTTTTCTATGAGCTCTTACAGTTTGTGGCAGAACAAAGTCATAACATTGATTAATTTAATGAGAAACTCTGCGTTCAACACATACAGTATCCCACTATCCTTGTGAGCATGATTTTTTGTTCTAGTGATTTATTTTGGTGATATATTATACTACACTTTAGTTATTTTCCTTTAACAAAAAACAATGATGCATGGCTGAACCCATGGATGGATAAATATGGAGCAGAAATCTGGAAAATTAACTTAAATTTTTTCTAATGTTTTTTTTTTTTAATGATCAGACGAGTCAGCAGTGCCAGCCTGCAGTCTAAATATTCAACTCATGTGGAGCTGTGAAACAAGGTATAAAACCCATTGATTTTTAACCATTTTAACCATTCATATTTTAGTAATCAAATTTTGGCTGTTTGTTTGAAAAATTGAATTTCTCATACAGCCAAGTCATGTTTGAGGCGAGATCCAATTCGAACAGAAAAACGTGCAATGAATTAGAATTTTCCATAGCACATTTTAGATACATGTAGTTTCTATATTTTTTAATATACTACTGTAAGGTTCCATGTACAAACCCTCCGTCTTATTTTCATGATGTTTCATCTAACAGCATTTCTGAGAAGACGAACACGTCTGCCGACGGCCTTGATGACGTTGCTGTTAACGATGATGACGTTGCAGCTAATAAAGATGACCTTACCGATACCGACGCTGCCCGTAATAATAATAATAACGATGACGACGATGATGGCGATTCCACATCTGACGTCCACGAACTCTTCCACAGCCTTTACGATAATTTGGTCATTCCATTCAAGGAGGAGGAAATTGACAGTGAAGCATTGCACGATGAAAGTATACAGTTAGTCTTAGATGCAATATTTGAGGGTCAGGAGATGGGAGACATGAACGAGGAGAAAATAGATGCCTCGAAGGCATCCGTCATGGGGATCATTTCGAGAGATTTTCTCTCGAGGGACGTGTGTCAGTCCAATCATGTCTACTCGTGCCTCGGTCACGAGGTCTCACCTCAGACCGAGGATGCAAGGAAGGATGGTACTGGAGCCGTGACATCTCAGTGGTTTCAGAGCATGTTGTCCCAGTTGCAGAAGAGCAATTGCATAATGGTAAGTCAAAAGAGAAAAAACCCAAAATTCTGGAATTTCAGAAAGATAAAAAGAGATGAAAACTTGGTTGTGTGATGTAATATTTCTCTGTTTTATTGAAATGCAACTTGAAGACTCTAAATTGGGCTGATTTTATGAATGATTGCTGGAATTTCTTTATTCTCCCCCCCCCCCTCCCTGTAATAACAACCAGGTTAATTTATTATGAATGGGGTTTACTGTAAATGAACCAGTCATGGACCAGACAACACTAGCATGATATATCTTCCAAGAAGCAAAGTCATTTTTGGAACATCGGACATCTCTTTGACGTTAGTTAGCCGAGTACTTACAGTATGATGGAATTGTATTAAATTTTGTGTCAAGACTTTGAAGAGTTTAGAAAGCATCTAAATCCTTTCCATCCCCATGCTCTTTCCCAGATTTTGTATCTTCGCAAACGCCTCGTAGTGTTGGAGCCTCTCACATCGGTTTTGGGATCATTGAGGGTTCTTTGTTCCATGAGTGGGAAGGCGAAGAAGAAAATAAACGCTTTCGACGGAGTAATGTCACCACCTAAGATAAATCGCGATGAAGTATCTGAAGAAGCAGAGGATGAGGAAGGGAATATCCTGGATGAATTGGCAACACATTTGCAAGAAGAGACATCGCAAAGTAAGGAGGAGGAGGAGGAGGAGGGTGAGTGGAAAAACTGCTTTTCAAAACGAAAATGACACTTAACGAAAAGGGAAGCCGGTGTTCATCCACGATCTAACACTGGGTCTCAAATAAGCTACTATAAGGCTTCCTGATCCTGGTTCTCTAAACTAAACTAAATTAAACTAAACTAAGCTAAGCTAAACTAAACCAAACTAAACTACACTAATTCAACAAATCAATGTCCCAGTGAGATGAAATACTTGGCAAATTACCTCCTCATTGAAGCTTTGAGCAGGAGTGACCATTATTTGAAATTCTAGCATATCTGGGGCAACTGAGTCTGACTGCATGACACTTTATGTGAAGACTCACATGTCCCTCTATGCGACAAAACTTAAACTGGAAGACTGGTTTTCTTAAAATACATGCAATACTAAAATGATAAAATAACTAAAGTTGTCGAACAATCGTTACACCATCTCCACTCAGTGGAGTAGCCACTGGGAGGACGTTGGGCCTAGACGAAAATGAATAAAGAAGAACATTTCTGACATAAATTTGGTAAAAATCCAAACATTTTTCTTTGGAACCTGCACAGTTTAAACGGAGGCTGGTGTCATATTAACCTAAATGCAATGTCCTTTTTTTCAAATTGACGAAAGCTTGTTACATACTGAAAGTATACAGAAGATTTGCATGCATCCCTCCCGTATGGTTATTCTCACTTTATAGTTACTCTTAACTTTGTACAGGCTTCCTTCACGGTATTTGTTGTGCTCATGTTTGAATTTACTTTTAACTGCTGTTGACCAAGGAATCGATCCTCGGGATCACGTTCATGTTGCAAATCCAATTCTCTTCCTTAGCGACGACAGACGAAACATCAAAGGAGTGTCTTTTAGATTTGAATTTTCATAAGGAGACGAATTCTTTAAAATCTTTTACGGTGTCCTGTCTGGAGCCCTGGTATCGCGATGTTCCCGATCGTGGGGTGACGGCCAAATTCTTGGAGCGGCTGGTCAGGTGAGTTCAGTTCAAGGGAAAAGTCGACAATTGTCAAGGCTCGAAATGGCGTACATGAAAAATGTCTATTTTGTGGCAATCCAGAGTCAAGATCTGATGACGAAAATGAAGTGACATTTATCAAGGCTGTACATGTAGGTAATCTTACTTTAACGTTTAGTTAAGTCGATATTAGTCGAAGTCTAGCCGTACATGATACCGACTAATTCAGTGACAGTGGTAGAACTCAGTAACTAAAAAATATTCTAGAGTGAAAACAAGTGAAAAGAGAAAAATAAAATAATTCAATTGTCCCAGATTGTTGATGTTGGTTGATTTCACTCTGTCTGTCTGTCTATTTTTTTAAATTTAAATATTTCATCTCAGTTTACCCGAGAATTTGCTGTTGGACGAATCCATCAATTTGAGCAGCGCCCTCTCTCAGTTGAAACAGCTCTACAAATCTGGGCAGAAGATTCCTCCATCCCAAGAAACCGAGAAGAAACGAACGGATAAGAAAGATAAATCGAATAAACTTGGTATGTTTTTTGTTGTTTGAAATTGATGAATTTATAATACTAGAAATAATATCTTCATTTATCTTACATTTTCTGAAATTCCATGTTTTGCTGCAGTACAAATTTATGGTGTATGCTGAATTCAGGTATGTTGTTACAGAGAAATGTGTAGAAGAAGATAAAATTAGCGATAATGGGTCCAACTTCCCTCTTTGTAGATTTTTCGTTGCTGAGATTTGCCATACAATGTACTATGTATAATTCGAAATACATGGGGAAGAGTTGATTGTGCAATAATAAAAGACTAAATTAAAAATTTCTCAGACTTTTCAGCAATTTTCTGATATTACAGAATATTAATGAGTTGACAATTGTGGAAACAAAGACACCATAATCTTCCTTTGAAGACAAGAAGAACCATAGCCTATTGTTTATTGTAGAGGTCAAAGGTCATTTATGGCCCAAAAAAAAATTGAAAACCTTGTAATCCTGGATAGCTGAAATGAACTTGATACTTGGTATGTAGATTCACATTCATAAGAAACCTTTTATTGTTGAGGTCAAATGTCAGATGAGGTCACTCAAGGTCAAAGTCTGAAAATCATATAAGCATGATCACTAGTATTGAAAGCTTGGAAAAACATGATGGTTTGTATGTAGATCCACCTTAGTGCATACAAGAAGTTTTTTAATGGATGTAGTCATGTGGAAGGTCATTTGAGGTCAATTGAAGCCAAAATTTGCAAACACATACAAACAGTTAATGAACTTGATACATGATGTGTAACTCCACAAGCAAGAATTTAGGACTTTATAGGGAATTCCTGTAATTTTCCTTCAGGGCTATGTGTTCCATTGGTCATGCAATTTTTTTTCTTGAAGCAATAGGATTGATTTCACCCCAAAAATAGTATAAATGTACTTTCAAAAGCTAGAATATATTTTATATATATTAATTGTGTCTTTTGCAGGGCGACAAGCAGCCAAACGTAAGAGCAAACCCATCATGAAAAAGTTACAAGCGAGAACTCTATCTATTTACGAGAAAAGTATCCAAATGGTCGAGAAGGAGTTGCCAGTCGAACTTCGAAAGCCGAAGACTATCCTCAAGAAAGGATCGACGGCAATCTTCATGCCAGGTACTAAATTATTTCTGGTTGCTCTATGGGGTTGGGGTGGGGGCCTTTGATGGATATCAAACTGAGTGATAACGCCAAGTGTCCCAAGCTAAAATAACGAATTTATTTTTTAATTTGCCAGACAAAGAATTTTCGTCAGTGGCTGATTTGCAGACCTACGTGCGGGAATCGTATGACAGGGCCATTACCAATGTAAGTCTCAATTAAATTTTGGAGCAGAGCTACTGTATACTGTCTGCGAAGTTTGCTGCTCATGGAGAGTATAGCTCTTACTGTCCATGAGAAGTTTGCTTCTCATGGACAGTGTAGTTGATATTGTTCATGAGAAGTTTGCTTCTCTTGGACAGTGTAGTTGATATTGTTCATGAGAAGTTTGCTTCTCATGGACAGTGTAGTTGATATTGTCCATGAGAAGTTTGCTGCTCATGGAGAGTATAGCTCTTATTGTCCATGAGAAGTTTGCTTCTCATTAACAGTGTAGTTCATATTGTCCGTGAGAAGGTTGCTACTCATGGACTTTAGCTCTTATGTCCATGAGAAGTTTGCTGCTCATGGAGAGTATACTTATTTGTGCAAGATGATGATGACGTCTTTAATTTGGCTCTGACACTCTTGCAACTCAAAGTTATTTTTCAGTGTTGTAGCTTTCTCAGAATTTTTTCTGACAAACATTGTCATTATAATGTATAAAGTAGATGACACAATGAATGCAGCCACTAAGTAACATGCAGTGGACTGAAGAAAATTAAAAAAATGATTCATATTTTCAAAATATGAATCCTTTTTTTTATTTTTTCAGTCCCCTAAACTTACACCAGGAACACCTACTGCCCATTAGTCCCAATACTATTCATGGACAGTTATACAATTTTATACAACACCTAATTATATTCCGGCCATTTGATTGGTCAATTGCTCGTTGATTGCATGCAAAATCCGCTCTATTGCACTCTATGAAATAGAACCATGGGTTATACTTTTTTGATAGCACTTTTTTCAATGGTAAGAGAGCAGAGAAACCTGTATGTTCAAAACAATCTGTTGCATGAGTGCATTTTACATCCAATTATATCCAAATTTGAAGGTGTTGTATAAAACAAATAATGTTTCTTTGAAAGATGTAATTTGTTCCATTCAACTCGGCTGCGCCTTGTTGAATGGAACATTCCATCTTTCAACTCATGAAATATTTGCACTATTGCACTCATAACCATTCATTATTTGTATAATAAACTACGCAATGATGTCATTATGGTTTAACCTTTTAAAAGAAAGCTTTTAAATGTGATATCTAAGATACCATACATTAGATTCATGCCTTATAACAGATACACTATTAGCCAATAGGTGTGTAGATGTGGCCATTATTGTTTTTAGATTTCAATTGACATCTTGGAATGCATCAAAACCATCTAAAGTATTTTTTTTTGTCTGCTTTGCGACCAAGGTCATTTTGAGCTTTGAAGTTTCTCTTGAAGTTTTGGAGACAAAAAATATGCCTACTTAAATTTCAATCCACTTGAGTTGCACCATGAATGACAAAAATAGACATCAGTTTGCAAATGACTACAGAAGATCTTACATTCAATTTGTGGGACACAAACTTATCTTTATGGAACTTAGCAGTTTATATCTGTTCAAGAAGGAGCAGACAAAAACATGGATCTATTAATGAATGATTAAAACAATATCCAATTATGACCGAATATGACATTGTTTCAACAGACTATTTAAAGAGTTACGACCCAATGCAACAGATAAAGTCACATATACCGAGATTGCTTGGTTATTTACTCTCTTTTCCGTAGCCTGTCAAAACTGTCCTTCAGTATTCTCGTTTTCCTCATTTTTTTATCCCTTGTTCCCAACAGTCAACCAGTTTTTTGGCGTGTGCCCAACAGATTGTCTTTATGACAGTTCACTTCATGAAAGAGCAAGAGAAAGACCGAGTTGGCGATGTCAGCACAGTAAGACCATTGCAATTAAAATTCAAACAGCTAAAAAAACAAAAGAATTGTTGACTGTTAATGAATTTAAGATATTCTGTTATATCTATGTTTGTTGTTCTATAATTACAAACGATTTTAAAGCAAGCTATCATAGTTAGCCGAAAGTATGTGATAGATATATGCTAATTGAGACTGCCCCCCCCCCCCTCCTCAGCCGTCCCACCTGCGTGCAGCTCAACAATTTTTTGTTATTTCTTTGAGAGTTTCAGCATTTAAAGGTTTTTTCCACATACAACACTGAAGACTAAACAGAAATCACATGCCTGCATATGCTAATTGAGCCCCCCCTCCCTCCCCCCTTCAGCCATCCCACCTGCGTGCAGCTTTAAACAATTTTTTGTTATTTCTTTGAGAGTTTCAGCATTTAAAGGGTTTACCACATACTACACTGAAGACTAAACAGAAATCACATGCCCACTTGTCCTGAACATTTTCATTTACTCAACCCTTTTTTTTTTAATTGATTTATTTTCTTTGTTAGTAACAGTGCTGTCTGTAAACACTTGTAGCAGACATAGGAGAAACTTCTAACTGAGCTTTTGCTGTTGTTGATTTACTATTACCATTGATTACCGTTGATTTACTGTTCATTACCGTTGATTTATTACCGTTGATTTACTATTCTCAATATGAAGTTGAAAGTTACTGTTAAAAGGTTTACAGTCTTTTTCAAGGCCAATTCCCACCACACTACTTTACGACATTAACCCATGGTCATAGGTAACTTGTCACACAGACACTCAAACAATCCCTCTCGGAGTACTACAGCGCACCACAACTACATGTCCTCCAGGGGACTTCCCATAGGATGCAACCACAAGCCGACACACCCAACTATATTTACAAGTTACCTCGCAAATCCCCATTTATAAATCTGGGTGGAGAGAGGCGATGGAGATAAAGTGCCCTGCCCAAGCACACAACATAATGATCTGGCCAGGACTCGAACCTGCAAATCCTTAGATCAATTAGTCCATTGCCTTAATAACCACTTGCCTACAACACTCTCTGTGTGGGTGGAATAATAATAATAATAATAATGGACATTTATAATGCGCCGGTATCCGTCAAAAAAGACACTCATGGCGCAGTGACACAAACAGTGCGACAGCAAAACAAAAAACAGTAAAACAGAGTACAAGACAAAAATGCAAGCAAAAATGGGCAACAATGAACAATTAATTAAACAGTTTTCATCAGATGAGTCTTGAGAGAGCTTTTAAAAGACGCAAGAGATAGGCTGTGTTTTATATGGAAGGCTGTTCCACAGAGAAGGGGCAGCAGCAGCAAAAGCTCTTTTGCCCCCATGATCGATTTGAGCGATTTTTACACGCAAGTCATTTATTGTGTGATCTCATGAAACTACGATTTGTGAAGTGAAACTCGTTATAAGAGTGTTTAATTCTTCTTCTCTACTATTTTAGAACTCGGCCGAAGCCTTTCTGAGGGGGAATATTTACAACACCAATGTCGATCTGGTGAAAAAGTACCAGGATGCTCAGCTACATAACTGTCGAGAATCGAGAGTGAGAGAAGCCAAGCTCCAGTCTCTTCTTAGGTTTGAGATGGAGGTGGCCTCTCCGACGGAGGTCAAAGTCGGCGAGAGGCCAGAGGTGAAAGGTCAGAGGTCAAGTGATGTGGAGGTCACTCAACCCAGTTTAAATTCTTCAGCCGACGAACAGGAGTCGGAACTGCCGGAGGAACTGCAACAGAGCGTCGACGAGGTGAGGCCTTACTCTAGCTCTCTTTATCTCTTTCTTTTGTTATGCAAATAGTTTCAATGGTTTCTACAGTAAATAAACTCAGGTATTAATGCTTAAATGCCAAATGTCCTTTGCTGGTTTGCTTGAATTTGTTTTGTTTGTTCTTGAAAATGGTCACTAACATTGGAAACAGCTTGCTTTTCCTCCTAGTGTACTTGTATGTATGTATTTTAGATCTTCCTGTAAGCAGGAACTCGCGATTGTATTTGTAATTGTACTTGTATTTGTACATGTAATTGTACTTGTATTTGTACTTGTATTTGTAAAAAGTTTTGCCACACGGTATGTGGAGATATGTTTGCACAAATATAGATGAGATATGAGGTTTGAAATGATTTAAAGATTTCTCCACGTACACATTTGGCTAATTAGTAAATAGGGAAAACACTGCAGTTTTCCCAGGCACCCTGTTATAATCTATTGATCGATTGAAGTTCTTTGATTGTTCAAGTGATTCTTTTTTTGTGGTTTAAAGTAGGCAAAACATTTTCTTGTTTTGGTTAGGTTACAGGAAGTCTGACCAGTGAGCCAGGGATGTTACAATTTCCATCTTTGTTGTAAATTCCCTGTTCCCATAGCAACTGAACTCATGATTTGTGCTTTACATTAAATTACAGCAAATAAGAGAATACTTTGTACATCTATTACAGTGTATTTAAAAAAAAAAAAACGAAAAGATTTCTTGCGATCCTGGTTCAGATGTTAGCAAGAATATCTACTCTCTGTTGATATATCAGTCCATTTTATTTTTAACCACACTTAAAGGCATTGAAGACTCACCCCAAACCGTGTGCGGCCATCTTAAAAAGTTAACTTTCCGTTGCTTGCAAGTGACGTTTTTGTTTGTGTCGCTACAAAATGCGGACAGTAATGAAACGTGATACCTTGTTATCATTTATCTAGACCTGAGATGTCCATCCCTGCTATATACACTGTGTTGTGGGTATTGACCGTAGCTGCATGTACTGACTGTGCACTAGTGTCTAATTACTGACGGTAGCAAGCTGTGTGTGTATTTTCTGGGATCGATTGTGGTGTCTAACACTTCTGCTACACCTCATTCGAAACTAGGTCAGATTACCGGCATCAGACGTTTCTTCTTGCGCGAGTCTTCATACCCTTTAAATGTTTTTTTGGTTTTTTCTTTGTTTTTGTGTTAATTAGATATCTCAGCTATTGTGCTCAATACCTCTTCTGGCTGATCATGAACAATTGTCATCCTTGCTAGAAGATGTTATTTTTCCGAGGTAAGATGAAACTCTTTTACTAGCATTTAGAAGGAGTGATTGACTCCCTTTGAGGAAAGAATGGTCAGGACATACCCTTTGTTTGATCCCTTTTCAACTTTTTTTAGTTTAGATTCCTGAAAGTCTGAAATATGCATTTTCTTATTCATCCGGACGGTTTGACACCCACCCATTCTACCGGCGACCTAGGGTTTCATTTCATTTTTCATTTATTTATTTCCAGTATGAATATAAATATTTATAAACAGGACATCAAAAGTGAGTATGTAATAAGAAAATATTATTTTAAAATGCTAGTGTACAAGAACAAAAATCAAAATATATGTATATATATATATATATATACATATACGAAACGTACAATCGCAGCAGTCTACAATAAATTATCCAGATTACCATTTTGTAAATAAATAGCAGCACGATAAATAAAACTATTTCTATACACATTAATTCTGAATTTTGGTGTTATTGCTTTGTTTCTCAAATTGTACCTAGTAGTTTTCTCGAAGTAGAGAGTTAAGTTCGGTATGCAAAGAATGTCTGTCATTTCTCTGTATGCAATTTACACTTCTAATGAACTCGTTTTTTCCCCCATCTGGTATACAATCATATCATAAGGAGTTGTCTTCTAATTAAACCTTATAGATATGAAAATGTCAAAACAATGACCTTCCAGACCCTTCACAAAACTGAGACTATTTGTGGTGTCTGTGACAGTTTCGTTCAAAATATGATGGAGTGAATCGATTAGACAAATTGTACAAATTTTGAGAGTTTCTACAAGTTATTTAAGGTGTTAAAAACATCAAATTTGCCGTTGCTGTGATCTGTGAAGCGTGAGACCATATTTGAGTGTAAAAAACGTTTCAAACATTTGTACCTTTTTTTATGCCTGAATTTTCAGTTACAGTGACACTATACCATACTTGGTGAAAGCTGTTTATGAAGAATTAGGACATCCTGTGCCTAAACAGCTGAGGAGTCCTGCTAGCTCCAAACCATCAGTGAGGGCGCCCTCCTCCTATAAAGCAGTTAGGAGTTGGGGAAGCCATGACCCAGTGCTCTCGGTCTCCACCAGGTTAGTCTACGGGCCAAGGTCACGGTTTAACGTTTAGCCTTTTTCCATCCCCTATAACCTCTAGGTTCCCGGTTCAAAACCACACCATGAACCAGATTCAAGTCACCTATTTAAAAATAGTTGCTATGTAGTGTAGCTCGGCGTAATCTACCGTGGATTTGGTGCTTCTGGTTTGCGAATCGGGAGATTGGGTTTGGTTCTTTTCTTCCCCGATGGTTTAAACATTCTGCACCGTGGCTGGACTACAGCAATGATAAATAGAGTGCCTTCCTTCTGATTTTGAGAACAATGAGGAACACACTGTCGTCTGACTGACGGGATGTTAAACGTAAACGGTCCCAGGAGCAGGAATGGGTGCGACAGTCAAACACCTGTCTTGTAGTTATCTGAACACTTCATAGAAGAGAAAGGTCTGATATAGAAACGCTGTGTTCATCCACAGTCTCCACACGGATAGAGTTTGCAATGGGGTTCCAAACTGGCTTCCTAACCCAATGGGGGGAACACTAGTGATTCAGTGTTTGATATTTCATTCAAAGATTTTGCTGCCTCCCCTAATAAACTAAATTCCTCAAAATGTATATAGCATTTGATCAAATATTTCAACGACAACCTCAGGTTCCAAATGACACAAACTTTAACCGTAATTGCAAAACACAGTTTTAATTTGAATTTTCCAACTTGCATGTATGAGGGTAGTACAGTCACTGTAGTAATATGCAACATTTCAGAACTGATATCTGAACCATGCTGTGGGAATTGGGATGGCATTTCGTCCCTAGACAATAAAATGACATATTGAAAGATTTTGAAAGGATAATTGTTGAACCACCAGTTCCAGGGAATGTTTTGTGGGGGGTGGGGGAGGGGTGTGGGGGGAGAGAGGGGTGAGTGTACTTATGGTATTCATTTTGCTCCCTCGCTTACCTGTCTTCTCAAAACTTCCGTTTCTTTCAGGTCTCGAAGTCTGTCTCGTCATCCGAGCTTAGCAGACATCGGCCATAAGAGGATGATAAATGTTCAGCCCAGAAGAACAAAGACAAAAGTGAGTCATTTTTGTGTCCTCTGTTGTATCTTTGTGAAATTATGAAAATAAAATCATAAAAGAATATGTCTGACAGTTGTTGAAGCAAGTAAAGTTGGACTTCGCTGAGATAACATTGAATTAATTTAGGGATTGGATGGGTTGTACATTTGTAGAGTTAAGGCTGTAGTAGTAATAGTGTCATCTGGTGTAGTAGTGGCTACCAATGCAAACACGGAAATGAAAGCTTTAATTATGCAGCGGAAGATATGTCGTTTCACAGTTGCTTCAATTCATTAGTACAGACTACAAATAGTATTTAATAAACATGAATTTTTTCATGAAGTTAGGCAGTTAGGGAATAACAAAATGTGAGATTGTAGAAAAAATGTATAATACGTAGCATGTGAAATGAAGCACATGATATTTAATTCCCCACCTCACCACCCCCCCCCCCACCATGGGCCTGATCATTTTCTCAAGATCAAAACAAGAAATAGGAGATACAAGAGAATAAAGGGAAGTAGTTTCTTCTTCTGAAATGTCTCTTTAGGTACGAAATTTGCTACAAAAGAACTAGAAATATCTGAAAATGCTACAGCTGTGCCACCTGGATCCCACCAGCAGTCAGACACTTCCTTGTAACCAACCCCCTCCCACACCCCTGCACCTCCCACCAGTAACATCGTACCCCTAGTTAGAAACGTTGTCTTTCATCTCTGTTAAGAAACTGCATCAAATAATATTGTAAGCAAATATAAGATAAATAATAGTGTACCTAGTAAGTAATGAGGAAACCTTTCTGTCACAGTGTGAAAATAATCTATTTCTCAATGATCTTCTCTCTTTCAATTTCTTTTCCAGATATTAAGTAGCAAGAAAGAAGGTGAGTGTGTAATCTTCCAAGCATTTCTAATTTCAAATTTTGAGAATGTTTTATGCAGAAGATTACAGTAAGTCTATGAAGTGATGAACAAAAAAAAAGCAAAAAAAATACCAGAAATATGAAAATTCATATCTTCATCGTACAAAGTGCTATGAGGATGTGAATGCACAGTGAGTTTTACTTGACGTCAACAAAATTTGATAGTAGAAAGGATAAAAATCATTGTATAAGGTGAAGGTTGATATTATCTACACGTTTCAAGACCTGGATTTACAAATCATGGGTTTTGATTTTTGACCTAGATTCAAGTGAGGTTCGTTGAGTGCGATCGAAATCAGGTCGTTTTCATTGGTTTACTCGAGTCAAGTGAAGTCATTTTGGATTGCAGAACTGGAGTCCTGTCAAGTCACCAGCAAAATGCTCTGAGTTTTACGAGCCAGTGACTTGACCGTAATAACTAAACTATGTGATTTTGAGAAATGTCAAGTTGTCAACCATCCTTCCATAGGGTATTTCAGGCATGAGCTTTTTCCGAGAATTCGCGGAATATCCGTGATTTCTTTTATAACTTAGGGACAAAAACTATTATCCTAACACACTGTAGCATAGTCAAACTGGAGCCTATACCGCAATTTTTGCAAAGTTCCGTGATTTTTTTTTTACCCAAGGCTCATCCCTGGTATTTACCTTTGACTCAAGTCACATTTGATGTTGTAATACTGGTTTCCTTCAAAATTGACGAGAGTAATGTCTTCAACGGCACTGTACGGTGGTGACCTGTATGTAGAATTTCACTCTGATTTCTCGTGTCCTTTACGATACAGATACTGACAAAGAAGCTCGGAGAGCAAAGAGAAACCTCTTCAGCGATGGAGGTAAACTGCCCAGACGAGAATCCGTGGCAGTTATGGAGGGTATCAGCCAACCGAGGTATGTTAATATCCGATTTTCCAAAAGGGTAGTCCGGAGTAAACTCTGGAATTCTCTTCCTCATCACTTGATTGACACTTTTAAGAAGCATTTGAAAATTTATCTTTTTAGGCTTGAGTATGGGCATTAATCTTATTCGTTGTTTTATTCACATTATTGTGCCCA
>KN882821.1:0-11631 GCA_000934455.1 Apostichopus parvimensis
CAAAATCTTATGAAAAGAGAAAGAAAGAAACATAAGAAAAAAAAACAGGAAGTACAACTAAGATGGATTGCTATGCAGTAGGTATTGTTTTAGTTTTTGCTTAAAAGTATTGAGTGTTGTAGAAATTTTAATGACACGATTAAGAGAATTCCAGAAGGGTATACCTGTGCTACGAATTTGAGAATGGTTAAGACTAGTTCTAGAGTAAGGATGGTGTAGCATATTCATCGAATCGAGTGTTATAAGTGTGATAACTAGAATTGCAAGTATAAAAGTTATTAAAAGCTGGTGGGAGAAGACCATGATGAAATTTGTACATAAATATCCTTATAGTTGGTACTTGTACAAATCATATAAAGTTAATGTATTGGAGTCTATAAAGAGAGGAGCACTTCAATCAAATTAATGTGGTAATCATATTGCAAGGCAGGGATTTTAATCCTCCCACTTTGGTTATATTAGCTACAGCTAAATTACTATGTGATTGAATCCTCAAATGGAGGTTGTGAAAATTCTGACCAACATTTGTCATCCCAAATTTAATTGCATGTAGCTCAAGCTGGTTGATGTTTAAACCCAACTGCCCATGATTCCACATTCCTTGAGCAGCTTGGTCTTCAGTTACTGAACCCCAGCCAGTCTGAGAAACATCAAATGTCAATATGAGTTGGGGATCACCATGATTAATAATTTTCTGAGCTGAATTAATATTTTAAATCCACATTAAATGCCACGTTGAAAATCTTGAAATGGTGATATTTTACAAACTTATTCAATGACCTTATGTTAAGGATCATTCTATGTGATCCATCTTTCTCTGGAATGAAAATATAGGAGACAAAAAATCCTCCCTGGCTTAAAGTGTAAATAAATTGTAAAGCTTGTGCTGCAACAAGGTTTTCTTTGTAGAATCTCCTTGGTGAAACTAGCTGGCCTCTAAGGATCTTGATGCCTTGTAGTTGAATGTACACAAAGCCAGTATGCATAATTTTATGCATACCGGCTTTGTGTACAGTCAGTAAACATAATTATGCTACTGTATATTGTATACTTGTGATAGAAGGAAATACTGCAAGGGTGATCTGACGATGCCTGACGATGTCTTACTGAGTTAGGGTGATCTGGCGATGTCTTACTGAACCACTTAGAAGAAAAACGTTTTAAATACTCGATCTTTTGCATGCGAATAGGTTAGTTGTATGTACATTTCTTCGAGACAAATAAAATTAGGCCACATATAGTCCCAAAGCAAGCAAAGCATCGGTTTTATGCGTTTGTAGAGAAAAACGAAAAACGAAAAAAAAGAAGAAGAAAAAAAGGAAGAACAAGAAAATTGTTTTGTGACTTGTCATGTTGTTACCAAAGGAAGACAATATTACAAGACGAGCAGAAAGGAAGGAACACAGATAAAATAGAGGTAGGAGAAACGTAATCATTGGCTAAGCAAATATTTTCTTCTGGAGTTATTATAGTACTTTATTTATTTTTGACTAAAAGTTGCAATTCACGTCGATCTTTCAAGGGGTCGGTGACATCGAAATATCGCAGCACTGGTCGAAATAAAGTAAATGATGATGACACGAAATTTACTGTAATATGTACCACAAACTTGGAAAAATTCACTCCATTACAGTCAATTGAATTTGTTTTTAGAGTGTACTAACTCACACCTGTATTTATTTGTACCCAGGCTAATAGTGTCTGTTGCGTCATTTTGAAACTTCTACAAGTATGAGAATTGGCTATATTCGACTACAAATCTTCCTCAACTAAAACTACACTGTACAGTACTGTATTTGTTAATATTTTGCTGTACATACTTTAGTATTTCGGAGTGCTGCCAATTCAATACTTTACGCTTCCAGTTTTATAACTCTATCCACACCAACACGTTGCCTTGCTACGTAGTAGGCATTGTATGGATGACTCTTCTCTACAAACAGATCGCACTACATAACCAGACACTGACTCGGTAAACCATCTGAAGTTCATAAAGAAGCCCAGTATTATTACAATATCCTTCACATTCAGACAGAGATTATATTCTGGTGTTTCACTACTAACATATACAACGCCACTTACAATTTGGTTGAAATAGTTGACCATCTTGATATGTCAAATAATATTATGATCAAGATACCTGGAGCATATCATCAGTTAAACATTAAAAATTCCACTCTTGGGATCTTATAATTAACATATATGGAAAAGTTAGTAAATAATGTTTCATGTTGCTGTTATGCAGACACAGTTTTTAATAGAATATGCATTAGTAATTTTCAAATCCAACAGTACTCGTAATCTGAAAACCAAAGCATTTACGGGAACAAAATTCCTATACAGGGGACCCAGGGGTTCAACAAATTCATAAACAGGATCAATTAGATCAGAATCGAACGTAATATACGCCTTTAGTATTGATAAAACATGACAATTATTCATGATGAAAAGTAAACTTTTCTTAAAAGTGTACTGATTGTTGGGCTAATATGACAGATAGGACTACCATAACCTTTCGGTTGTACTGGATTTTGTTTCAAGTTTTCATCTGTACGTTCCCTAACATCGTTGAGCATGTCGATCAGACCTGTGCTTTTATATTTTGCCATGAAGCATTCGTACACATTTTGAACATAAATCGTCCCCTTAGAAGGATCGCGGGCATTTGCATAACCTGGTACAGTGCTCAAGCAAATACAGAAGTCTGCTTCTTTGGCCCACAGTCCTGAGAGCTTTCTCATCAATCCTGCACCATCTGAGCCGATACCATCCTTGTGGAACTCTTGAAATCTTTCACCAAGACAAGTGACGAAGAAAAATATCTTTGGTTTTCCCCTGAGGCCCTCGCAATTTTGAGGCTTGAACTTATCTAACAACACGGAAATAGTATAGAAAGAGAAATACAAATGGTTATAGGATTTATCTAGATTATTTTAATGTCATTGACTAATATTTATTAAACTCAAGTCATGGTAACATTGCTTGTTACTGACTTTTTTAAAAGGCTTGTCAAAACTAAACGTTTTACTCAACTTGGAGCAATTTGTTCAACTTTCGTGAGTGACTTACCCATCAGATATTGAAATTCGATCTTTCCTCCGTCTGTTGTAAAGAACGACTGTCCATCTCCGTGAGAACAAACGCAGCAGATGAAACAGTCTTTATGGTCTTCCTTGGCAGCCATCTTGGAAATAACTTCCTCTGTCTCCTCATAATTCAGATTGTATTCATCGTGAACTTCAAAATTCAGTACTTCTTCTCCAAACAATTCGTTTAGTTTTACTGTGAAAGAAACGTTGAGCAGGACTTGTTTTAACTAACACAACTGTATCATCTCAAAGAGTCTTCCGCAATGCATCGTTTCGAGTTTATTGAAGAGGCTAAGAAAAACAAATGTTTCTCCTCCCCCACCACCATCGCCTATTTTCGTATCTTAATATAGAGATTAGTGTTATAAGATATAAACTTCACTATATCACGCTTAGAGTTGATCTTTTCCTGTCAGAAGGTCAGATCATATTGCTAGAAAACATGTACACCCCATAATGTATTTGGCTCTGGTAGGATGTACTTGTATAATCATTTAGTGGAAGTGTCACAACTGTTCAATGTCGCACTGAACATAACTATGGTTGGTTTACATATTCACAGCATAACTTATTTCCTTATCAAATACGTTTGACTACAATGCAGGTTATATGAATTATCTTCTGAACTAAGCCGTACAGAAGTAAAAATAGTTATCATCTTGACATACCGCACTCTCACATCACACGATCGTTACCTACACCCTATCCTATTTAGCAATCAGAGATCATGATGGTGTTATAATATATGTCGTTAACAACAAGTTTATCGCTTTATTAAAGGAGTCGCCTACCCATCCACCATTTATTGATCTATTTGACAGAAGTTACTGTCATGAACAGCTTCCAAAGACCGATAAGATAAATTTGATTACAGATGGAAGACTCATGGATTTAATGTTCCTTCACACAAAGCTTGAAAACCTGATCCGGTCTTGACATGACATTATCGAGCCACATTTGTCTCAATTGTTAAAGTGTTCTTTATTTATTTATTTACAATGTCTATTTTCTGTAATGGAGAAAGGTTTTGTAGTTACTTATTTGAGAATATTAAAGATTTTAAAATAATGAAGCTATTTATATTATCCAATGATGTGATTTCTTTGTTGCCAATGCTGTTATTATATTACCTTGAAAACATGGAGAGAGAAACATAGACAATATAAAGGTTTCTAATCCAAGTGACACACTTTCAATCTTCCAAATGGAACACTTTATTTAACAGTTGCATAGGGAGTTGTACTTCACAAAGACATACATGATATAAGTCAAATACGTTACGTGGGTATTGGTTACCCCTTAAAGAAAAGAGGATCTACTTTCGACAAATCAAATGCTCTTGAGGATTGCGAATACAATAAAAATAATATACGCAGTTAAGGATAGCTAAAATGATTATTTCAGCTGTCATCTATACTTAAAATTGTTATCACGTTCAGATGCGGGAATGAAGAGACGTGGAATGCCATCTTCTCAGGATATACATTTTCTACCTTTATCTTTTTGGTTCCCTTTCCTGTTTTCGAGCTTGGATTCAGATGTAAACTCATCATATGTCAAAATGAGGCAGTGTCCTCTGGGAATTTGATTCATCTGGTATCTGTCACTTGAGGTTTGCTCTTGGCCCGAAGGAGAGTCACAAGTATCGTTGCTTACTGCTCCCTGTTGGGTAACTGGACAAAGGTAGAAACATTAACTTCCTTATCATTTTTTTCTTGAGACCTGTTTCAACATCTTTATCAAACACATGTTCATAAAACCATCCTTGTATGTATGGTGTAAAATGTTCCAGGTTTTAATCAAAACCAAAGCCAAAATAGACTCTAATCTTCATAAGGATTTAACTAGCATGACATGAATAATAGCCTGCCATAAAATTCGTAACAAGCTCCAGATCTAGATATTAAGTAAAAACAATTCGTTGTTTCCGACTTAGGGTGAGATCTTAATATTTTACATAACTCAATTTATCGTCATGTAGACATTGCCCATATAGGCATAAATTGATTTGATTTAACTTAGTAACAACTGTATGTGGTTATCGTATACGTGATTTACAAGATCCACTAAGATCAGAATATTTAGAACAGATTGCTAACCGTGGTTTAGCACTTCTTCCTGAAGGTCTACCCGATGAGCCTTTTTAAACGCCTCTGCCAGTACGTAGTAAGTTGCTTTCTTCCCATTCTTTTGCCACCAATATTTTAGCATATCTAAAATTGCGTCTTTTCGGCGCGTAGGATTGTCTGCTAAGATACTTTCAAGCTGTGGATCTTTAATTCCGAGCCCTCTTCCAACGTCCTTCCACTCTCGCGTGAATTGTTCCGACAAAGTCTGCAAACAGGTAAAGTTATAAATACTCTCCGTTTAGGAAACCGCCATGCAACAGTTTGCATAAACGGTATGTGTACATATATCCCGTTTGCTATTTGAAAGGATATTCATTTCATATAGGTATTTTCATCACATTGGCCATGGATACACACACATACATATAGTGCAATACGTTTTTTTTTTATTATCGTAAATGTACAACGCATGAGAACGTCTTTGTTTTCCATTTTTGTTTCTGATGCGGTCGGAGTCCCGCTGCAATTATATAATCTCTGTATAGGCAGCGTAATTTGAATGAAATCAATCGATCATACCGTAGCAATTTGAAATAGCACGAAATTACACACAAATTACTTATCTACTTTAAACCAAGCAAAAACATATGTTGGTGTAATCCATGTTTATTACACTACAGATATCAGGCACAAGACAGTAATCTAAATCAAGTAAATAAACTGCAATATTTTGCCTTAATAACGGAACAAGTTATATTATAACTAGGAAGTTGGTTCAATGACTATTATCTACAACAAATCTGAATAACTTTTTTAAATAACTATTTTAAATCTTAGACTTCCTTAGCATTTACCTATTAATCATTTGGATCAATGCTGAATAGGTTGATGACAAACCGTGTACTTTCCAACCCACTCATGGCATGGTTATTTCGATGTTAATTGATCTACCAGGATAATATTACATCATTGCAACAATGCCATTCATCTTTATGGCAATATAAAGTACATATAAGTATATCATTATATTATCACCGTCTACTCAATCTATCAAAGGTAGACACATATGACACTGATCGCAAGCACAACGTATAATGACAATAGGACCATAATACATACAAATCAATTACACGCGGCACATTGAGACTACTTAGAGGAGATTCAGACCAATGTCAAGAGTCTTCAAAGTTAGCTCGTACCCAGGAGCTGTCAAAATTATAGTCAATGGATGTTCTCACCAAGTCAAAGTCTTTCAAATGAGATAGAAACAACTCAAATATTGCAAATTCATGATATCATGTTCGAAGTGATGCATTATCATTCTTAATCTGTTATTAATCCTCAACTTTCCTCAACCATTAAATGAAAGATATGACATCATTATTGCTAAACAATACTCACTTCAAGATAACTTTCTTCAACCCGTTCATGTTTCGGTAACATATCGCCACTTTCAGACTCCGGACCTGCGAATGATTGTTAATATACTATTAAGATAGCAACCTATGAATAACACTGAAGTGTGTTAACTTTATTGTTAATTGTACCACGGGGGTACAATTAAGGCCTAGTAGCTCCATACATACATACATACATACATACATGCATACATACATACACACATACATACACACATACATACATATATATACTAACTTGTAATATGATTTTTCTGTTTTTTTAATTTTTTTCTGTAGCCTTCCAATTTGGTTGCAGCAACATTGTGACCTCGTTCTTTTAGTATTGTCAACAACTTATCTACGTTGTCCTCTAAGATCATTTTATTTTTCTCCATCTCATCAATTAGCGTTCTTCCATTGTTGATCTTGCCACGCTTACCACGAGGAATGGGTAATTCAAACGCCATATCCTTTGCGTCGTCATCTTCTAGCTCATCAGCAACATCTGCTAACACAGTCCTATAGTTGGTACTTCTATCAGCCATAATGTTCTGTGCACCACTAAAATGTAAATTGTACATTTTATCTGAAATATTCTAAATATGGGTTCATAATATCATCTCATTATTTCTTTGAATATTTACGTGGATGACACCAACATTTACCAAAGGGCATTCGTAATTGTCAATTATGTTCAAGACATAAGTTGCCATGGATCAGTGGTATATAAACATGGACGTCAAGCGTCTTCTTGAATGTAGTTCAATGAAATTATGGTACATGATGTGTGTTCTCGGTACTTTACTTTCAAATTGTGTTCTGTCTGACTTTCATTCCATAGTATCATTAGACATATGTACAGTTGGGAATCTGACCTTGCGACCCTCATTATGTTTAGGGTCAGTGGCGTCATACAAATTTGGAAAATTTCAAATGACAAGGATGAGGGTTTGTAGAGGATTTAAGAAAGAAGTGCATGATGTACCATAGATTTCAATTGCATAAAAAAAGTTGAAAATAGATAAATGAATAGTAAGTTTTAAATTGCTGTCTCAGTTGGAAGAGTGTTCCTAATATGATAGAAAATACCAATGTACTTATAATAAGTAAACGTGTACATAGATCATTAATATGTTGCTTTCATGATAAAGTTTCATCAATTATCAATCCTAAGTATGTTGTGAAAGGTGATTTAAAAATTTCAATAACGTCAAATGATCGAAGAACTATCGTAACATAAATGACTTTTATTACGAGCATGAACAATTGTGTAGCTAGATTTGCCAATGTGTAAAGTTAATTTGCTTACATCAAACCAATCCTTAAGTTTCTTGAGAATCAATTTGATTTTCTTAATTAAATCAGCACAATTCTGGCCCGCAAGAAATACATTTGTATCATCAGCAAAGAGGCGAGCGGAAACATTTGGAACAGCATTTTGAATATCATTAGCGTAAAGTAAAAATGGTAAGGGACCCGAAACGGAACCTTGTGGAACTCCAGTGCTGGCATTAGAATATTATGAAGATGTATTATTAACAACAGTACATTGTCTCCTGTTGGATAATTAACTGGAAAACATATTATAGGCATTCCCACAAATTCCATAACGTAAATTGGTTTGGTAAGTATTGAATGGTCAACAGTTTGAACGTCTTTCTCTGTAGCGAGTGAACATATAAGAAACTGACACAAAATACGTATTAAACTGTAATAAGTTGGAAGAAAAGAAAGCAAATGTAGAAAGATGGTATATTACGGAAACCTTACGGTACCTAAAGTACCCACTATTTGACAGCTCACTAGCATCTTGCTTTCAGTATCGTCGGAGAATTGCTTGCTCAATCGCAACTGATGAGAGTAACTTCAACGATGTCTTTCGAACCGATACCTAATACTACATCAATAAGTGTAAGTCATCGGTGGTGTACTGTGTAGTGCTCGGCTTATTTTCACGCTGAATAACTTTATTGAAAGTTATGTCGAGTCCCAAGTTCCCAACTGTGTAAGCTTATTAACCATGAGACTATTATGTAATCAAGTTAAAGATATACATTTACTAGATTGGTTTCACACGATTCATTATAATAAGTGTAACTTGTTAGAATAAGTGCTCTTTTTAATATTTCAGTTTAAGATACTCGTTATCTTTCCAAAGTTAAAGTTCATCAACGCTGCCTTTAATTTAAGCATTGTTATGTATATATAATTTAGAAACATGAGGGTGAGTGTGAGTATTGAAGATTCCGGATTCTCTGCAAACATGTAGCAACTTTAAAACAAAGGGAGATTCTTTCATCGTTTTGCTAATAAATCTGACACATTGCGTATTTTTCTGCCCTACGCTAATGGGGCACACGTCCCATCCGACCATATATGCCTAAGTAGTCGGGTCATTGTACTGTGCTGTAATGTATACAAAGTTTACGTACTAGAATAATGGTAGCAGCCCTTCTGTACTGTAGGCCTAGTTTATAATAGCATAGTAGAAGCTTACTTAATTAGTACCAGTAACGCAAAACAACTATTCTCGAGAGTTATTAAAGTCCAATACAAAGTGATAATAAGTTAATAGTCTCACAGTAATTGCTCACTCTTTCAATAATAAAAAGAGGACTTTCAACAAATTAAAATTACCAGTCAAAGAGAGGGAAAGTCCGCTCACAAATCGTAATCGTAAAAGAAACCTTTGTATGCAACACCGAAATTATGAACTTTTATCTTGGAACTGAACTTCAAAAACAAGGGAATATGTTTATTAACTTAATTACCAATACAGAATGTTTTAATCCGGACAGATTGCGACAGAAACTGTTTGACAACCGCGAAGATAGAGCCCTTATCAAAGCTTATGTATAGCCTACTGTCGGATTAGCCTAACCAACTTGTTAAAAAACGATCATGACTGAAAAACAGGACACTCACCATCCTTTACCCAAACAACCATCGATAAATTTGAGCAGCATGGGAAAATCATCGTTAACTGCAGCTAGTGTTTTTATTAATGAAGCTATTTCTAGTAGCATATACATGTTTTGCATTTACCTGCATTGAAGAATGTCCTCTTCCCTAGCTACCAATTGAAAATTACATCCAAAAATTAGTTGCCGTTATTCAACAAAACACCAAACATATCGTTGAAGAATGGGATGAATCTTACTATAGTGATTTAGTAAAACATCGTTAAAACATCAACCTTTCAGTATATCCTTCTATCACAAGTGTACAGGTACAGTAGCATCATTATGTATACGGACTGTATTTACATTTGATGTGTACTGGCTTTGTGTATATTTCACTACAAAGCATTATGAGCCTGATATGCCAGTTAGTTGTACCAAGAAGGTTCTACAAGGAAAGCCTCCTTGGTTGTACAAGCTTTAAAACTGATTTACACTTCATTGATTCCAATTAATAGATCCAAGAGCATCTAGCTGGAGATTTGATCTTGTGGTCATCAGGGATGAAAATCACGTAGTTAACTGTGACAGTCTGCTGCCAGAGTGGGAGATATGAGGGGTATTGATGTCACCTAGCTTGGCTGCCTTCTGCCCCAGGTTTCCTACGGGCAAAGATTCGCTACGACATTCATTTGAATAAAATAAATATCTTTGATTCTGGGGGACCAGACTGGCGGTTGCTCTACTGAGGACGACACAGAGGGATCGGATGTGAGGAGGGCAAGGCACCACAGTTTGTATGTCAGTTTATGCCCTGCTCCAACCCTGAACTACACCCGCAGCCTCTACATTCATCATTCATCAGCTTTACATATCGTTAGTTATATGCAATCGAAGCTATGTTATAACAGTTTCCGTAGCCTGCAGTAATGCCCTCACTGTGGTGCTGACATATATGCCTACATATATACAATACAGACTGATCAGGATATTGTAGCATTGACTTCGTTGATATCTTATACGTCATACAACCTTGTCTAGTCATCAACATTCGCTTTGCAGACAATTTAGCAGGAATGGTGACCCTTTGTAGTCCGATAACTTGGCTAACACGTTTGCATTACTTTGGTTGGGTCCTTTATAATTATATGCCACAATTTTGAAAAATATACTGTCTTTTACTTACCTTAAAAGAAGTATATTTAGTAACATATACGGTTACAATTTGGTTGCTTCGTGCTCTGCTTCTACGTCGCCTCGCTTAATGTGGTCTTCAACACAGGTTGTTACACGCTGTACGGTTGTACCGTATTAGTTTGACAGGATGCTTCCTTATAACGTTACCACTTTATTACGTGTGCAAAGGTTATAATAAAGCGAAACTAACAGAACTAACTGGAAACAAACTTGACATTCTATATGGAATCATTATGCATGCATGAAGGAGTTACGTGAGAGCGCCACCGACTGCCTTCATTCTTTAACCAAGCAGTGCTTCTATTTGCACAGTCTGAATGGTTAGGGTAAACAACCACCAGGGAAGGACGTAACTCCTGCATGCATGCATGGTGATTTGATAGAATCTTTCTTAAAATTTACTATTTAGTGCGATTATTTGTTTCCCTGAAATAAGACATCCTACCTGCTTCATTATCTTAAGCCTAGTGGATGGGCCTGGTTGCTTCCTGGCGGCAAATTCAGAGTGTCCTGTTGGTTGGGAGTAGAATTAAAATGCCAAATTGCTAGCATCTCCAAAAGCATGACGAACCAAGACTAGGAGGTACACAACGTGGCTAGTAAAATTCCAGTTGCCTGGTCCCCGTGCTACTTTTTGAAGATACTTCCCCACAAGACTGAAAGTAGGAAAAGCATAAAGTTGTAATCCCTCTATGTTTATTCAGAAGCATCAACTGCCAAAGCCGATAGGTCTGCTCTACATGACGCAAAATATGCTAGTTTGGTATTAAATCTGCTAGCAAAAAACATCGACATTAGGCCTACAGTCACTGCAGGTATTTGCAATCTATTTTTCAAAGATATGGTCATGCAATGAGCTGACCGTGATAAATGGTATGTATGTTCTTTCTGTGAACTAGGAATATGGGCAACAGAAATCCAAATATTTATGTTAATTGAATTGAATTTATTTGCTACATTCCATTATTTTACATTT
>KN882821.1:20455-39038 GCA_000934455.1 Apostichopus parvimensis
CCCCCAGCCCCCCGGTTCCTACGCCCTTGACAAAATACATGAATGCTATGACAGTATGTCATAGTTGTCCACTTCGAATAAATATCGTTCCTATAGCTTCGTAACTGATATCACTATAGAAGTAAAATGATGTTCCCGGGGAAAAGTGCATGACTCGATGTTAAGGAAATAACTAGTAATATCTTTTTTTTTAAAGCAGTTCCCAGATTAAGGTAATGAAATAATGCGTGATCCAGGATAATATTAATAACGTTTATGGCAAATGTTCTCCTTGGTAATGTTCACTCACAAAATCTAAAAGGGAAACTTTGAAACATAAGTCGTACTTACGACAGATGTTGCTAACTCGATAAAAACAACTCGTTGAAAACACTCGATACAAACATTCAAAAAAGAAAATCGAAACAGGTATTAAAAACATTTCGAAAAACAACAGTTAGGCTTCGAGTGAAATAGTAACGCGTAACTGTAAAGCTGTAAGTCGTAGTTACAACAGGGTTTATAACCAACGTCAGTTCAGAATATGCTATCCTACCGTTGAGTCGCTTAGACGATATGTATTTATATTAGTTGAAACGTATCTTGAGTAAACGGTACCACAACCATGCTGGCTGGCGGAGAAAAGTTTGTAAAACTAATAAGACTTTCGCTACGTGAAATATGAATAAAATAGCTTGTCCCGTAGTTATTTCATTTCATTTCAGTTATAGAAAGTAGGTTTAGATCATAGCTAAATATAAGTGACTGCTCGCGATAATAATCAACAAGACTTTATTTATACCTATAACTTCACAATTGTCCTCAGAAAGAGTACTGTATTGTATTGAATTACGTGTGATTATTAAATGACTCTCAGATTAATGCAGAGCTATACAACCAGACTTTTAATGTTTTAACAATTTTTTCCAGTCTGTGAATTGGCTTTGTCTATTCGTTGTGGGGTAAATTCACTGTTAAGAAATTGAAGACACTTTTTACCTTCTTCTTATTTAACTTAAACAGCTCAATAAAACCAATAAGAAAATGATGTTGCAATTCTTCCATGTCATCCACAATTCAATACCATATCTTTCATGGTACGATTTGTGTCATATGATACTTGTTCCCCATCTTTTAGTTGGATTCGTTAACTGAAATAATATGGAGACACACAATTTACTCGAATATTCATTTTAAATATGTTGATAGCTTACATGTCGTTTGTATGATTAATGTTTTGCTGTCAGTCTGTGAACTGACTTTGTCCATGAAAGTTGGGGAATAAAAACACTGTTTAGAACTTCGGACTTGTGTTTACTGCATATTTCCCTGAAACAGTCAATGAGCAAAACGTTCATATGGTACCATTTCTTCAATGTACTATAGTTCAAGTCACCATAAATGGATTCGCCAAATTGAATATGGCTATACGTGCTTACCTAGATCTATATTACATTTCTAATAATTCTAAAGCTTGTATTTCATTGTGAAGAGTCTATGAAATGGTATTGGTATTTTCATTTGGCCAGACCCTACAGTTTTCGGGAATCTGGAAGAAGCAAAAATCGTCAGGAAGAAAAGGTGTTCTTTGTAAAGATCTAGGCAATCATGTAGGTGAAACAAGCTATCTGTTCCGCTTTAATAATCACAAAGTATATTCGTCATAATCGTGCAGGATTCCCCGTTGCCGGACATTTCAATCTTCATAGACATTCTCTCAAAAACCTAATGTATTTTAATTGCTTCTAACTACAAATCTGTAACCGAAAGAAATCGATTGGATCCTTCGTATTAAGTCTGACATCACCGGCCTCAACAAAGACTTGGGACCCCTTAACAACAAGTTCTACAAACATTATGTAATCCGTTCTTATTCTTCTTTGCTGTTTAATCCGCTCCATGTATTTATGATTTGCCACAAACACTTATCTAGCTTCATACTTTTATTGTTCCATCTATCTATCTATCTATCTATCTATCTATCTATCTATCTATCTATCTATCTATCTATCTATATATCTATCTATCTATCTACATATCTATCTACTTATCTATCTACTCAATTATGGGACATATCTTATTTCTCTGCTTTTGTCCACTAATATATATTAACTACAATTTTTTGATATGTATCTATCTAGTCAATTATGAGTCATATTTTATTTCTCTGCTTTTGTCCACTAATGTATTAAAAGCTATTTTTTTTTATATCTATATATATCTCTTTACTCAATTATGAGTCATATCTTATTGCTTTGCTTTTGTCCACTTAACATATTAAAAACCACACTTTTTTATTTATATCTATCCAATGGCATCCATCCATCCGTCCGTCCGTCCATCCATCCATTTATATATCTATATAAATATATATACAATGAGTCATACATTATTTCTTTGTCTACTAATATTTTAAACTACAAGCTTTTGATTGATCGATCGATCTATCTATCTGTCTGTTTATCAAACATTTGTAATTTCTACAAATGTCTTCATAATCATCTCCATAAAGTTCTATATATAAACGGATGTTAAGTAGCTAATGCAGAAATGACAAATGAAGCTGTATAACAATTCGTCATTCCATCAAATGTTTTTCAAGAAGACAGCATTATAAAACAATTACAACAACAATTTGAACTGATGTCTCTATCATATTTTCTTTATTAAGATATCATTTATATAGTTTACATAACAAATATTTGTGTATTATGCATTCTATCAGCTTTATTTGTCATCATTTCAAATGAAGGTGTATCACAAGTTGATGTTCCATAAAATGTCATGCTAAAAAACAACATAAGAAAACAACAATAACAACTATATATGCAACAACACCGTCATAAAATCCACCTCTTAAGATTGATGTCCCTTTCATATTTTTTTAAATTTTATTTTACATCATATTGTTGACAAGATAAATGTTTGTTTATTCTGCATTCTATTAGGTTTACTTGTCATAATTTCATTTTCCAATGACAGATTAAATTCGAGTTACTATTTAATTCCGAATCAGCGTGCAGCACTACGATGTCCCTTTCTTCGTTTCATGATGAAATTCATTGAATTTTCAGCTTAAACATCGTCAAACTTCCTTCCTTCTGTCAATTATCACCTATCTTATGAAGAGTAAAGATTACGAGAAGCAACAACTGATATTCTCTTTCCAATTCCCATACATCCACCAAGTGGGACCAGCTGTAAAACAACTTTATATATTGATGCTTTTATTGTAGTGCCCACAATATAATAACTTTCTTGCATCTTACACCTGAGGTATTCATTGCGTCTGCATGCAGAATGGACATATTACACGCTCATGTGTGACAATGTCCGCCACTGACTAGACCATTCCATGTGCCTTGTCATTCTACATTGTTTAAATGCCAGTTGTAGTCATTATAGGAGACAGGGATCTCTGACGAATCAGACTTGTTCAAAATCTGTTCAATTTTCTTCTTTTTTGCTTCATCGAGGAAAGGTAAAGTCCACCTGATGTAGAATGCAAAAACGGACAAAACAAGGAAAAACAAGAAATAGTCAGTTAGAGCCGATGAGCTGATAAATTCGTCCCTCAAGTAAAGTTTTTACCAAAGCATGACTTAACGTCTCTTCACCCTAATCAATTGATTCGTAGCACTATACCGTTTATCAGGTAAATATAACATTGAATTGATCCATGTTGAAGCTGATCTGACTGAAGGTTTTGCTAAATTAATTACATTTGTAATTAAAAATTCTCACCTAACAACTTCCTGCGATGTTTGTCCAAAATCTGTTCTGTACCACTGTAGCAACTTAGGCAAAGAAATCTAAACACCATGAAAAATATTGTGAGAGAGCAAAAATGTGGATGACAAATATGTTTCACAAACTATTCTGCAGGAATATCAAGTCCACAGTATCCCCCTTTTATAGTAGGAACAAGGTACTTGGATATTAATGATCTTTTCTTTTTGGCCTCAAAAGTCATGATAGCAATTGAAGGCATTACTTCGAGAAAGCATGACAAAAATACAAATGAAACATTCCGTAGAGAGAAATACCAGAAACCCAGCGTGTATTACAAGCAATATGTTTCACATTTTACACTAGATTACCTGGTGTTTACCAGTGCTGTTGACTTCAATGTATCAGTAAGGTTGTTTCACTAATATAAGTCAATCTGCATAATACGTCATCATGTTTGCAATGTATTCAGTGAATTTATGACAATTCCTTGGTTATCATAAACAAACCAGTAGGTAACTTTAATACTTCATACCCAATTATAAATCAAACATGACAAGGGTTGAACACTGGACATCATTGAATCAGTTATTGGTGGCAGATCCAAGAGATTGGGGATTCATATCTGAATTGTGAAAGGTTGCCAAAGAAGGCAATACTTACTACTTCTTTCTCATCATCAACTGTCATTTCTGATCCGAGGTAACTTTTGGTCGCAGCATCCAAGGCACTGTCAATATTTGTCCCAGAATAAACAGAAATGGGTGGACAAGACTGCAAGTTAGAGCATACATCAAAAGAGGAGAATATAGTAAGATTTATAAGCAGATTGAAATCAAAACAGAACATAAATCAATGGGGAACTTATGCCAAGATTTAATTCAACCTTCAAATTTTGTGTAGTAGTTTTGAAAGTTCTCTATTTTCTCTATTACAAGATACTTTGGTTTCTGCTTAAAGACTGCCTTGCATCATTTCACTTATGTTGCAGTTTTCCCATTTTTGCATTGCATTTTGTGATGCGATACCCGTTAATTTATTCCCTGAATTCAGACAGACTAGATCAACAAAAGAAGGTTGCACAGTCTTTTGTCTAAGGATTTTGGTGAGTCCATACTCATAAGGTCCAGGAAACAGTCCCACTCTATGGCATGTTTCCTCCGGAGAAATAGCAGCACCAACGTAAGTCAAAGTAAGGATCACTCTGGTGCTGAAACTTAAGGCCTTAATACTTTGTCTAAGCCATGTGCTGTAAAAATGTGGCAAAAGATTTTTGTATAGCTCAAATCCAGTTTGACATTGCTCCGGACATGCCCAAGGCTACAGGTTCTCAGAAGCAGATTTTATGCTCCAGATGAGGAAAACCTTACGTTCCATCAATGCATACATGCATTTTTGCATGTACTGTAGTTACCTGTACTTGTTGTCGCCCTCGTCGTTTGCACTTTGCATTACGGACATTTTGAATGATAACAAAGGTACCAGTGCAGTATAAAGAACTCCCGCTCAGAGCCTAATACTTTGCTTGTTTCGTAACGTGGCAACTCCACTCGCAGTGCTTTACAAGTCTGGCTATAAGCTAACAAAGCCAAAGTAATGAAGGGAATTAAGGAACTAATTTATGACTTTTTCCTCAGGTTGCTGTGCCAGTTTAGAGAGTGGTTGACAGCACTAAGAAAATTAACAGGACAAAGAATAATTAGCAAGAAAGGCTAGTATGATGTTTAATGGCAGAGTTAGTGTTAGGCAAAGCTGCAATATCAACAGAACATAAATAGACGGGGAATAATAGTATTGGGAAGTTTCTGTGCCGGATATTTGAGTCATGGATTGACATTGGAGAATGTCATGAAATGAAGTGGCATTCGGGGAGGGGCAAAGTACATTCTCTACTTGATAATATCAAGAGCACATGGAAACAAAATCTCTTAAATGATAATTGTTTATTTCAGGACAAATAACACATGTAAAGGTAACAAACCTTAGCTCCGCACACCAATGCAAAATGAACTCTTGGATCGAGAGAACTCATGACATACTGAAGTCTTGAGTCGCCATCTTTGAAGAAGAGCTCTGCAGATGATGGGTGTGGTCTGTTGCCTGTTGAAGACGAAGAAAAGGATGAGACCAAAATACATTTTGAATGATTCAGGGCATAGTTTGGCAAGTTAGACATCTGCAAATTATTAATGATTTATTTAATTAATGCTAAATAAACCATGGAGTATTAAACCCAACCACTTTTGTGTATATGTACAGGTCTTCGTAGAAAACTTCAGAGCATGTTTCTGGCCAAATACTGATTTGAAAAAGACAAAGAAAGGTGAGAATAATTCAAATACTTGAAAATTAAAATGATGGTGGCCTTTGATCAACTGGGCTCACCGGATTGAACTATCTTATGAATATGCATGATGGTGAATATTCAGTTATATATTTTCATATGTACATTCATACATAATATGCATGTAAATATTTATTAAAAGGGATATGAATATTAATAAACGTTCATTTGTTCATATTCATGCACACAATAATCTTCATAAACATATGAATATTCGACTGTAACTCATATGCACTTAACCAATGTGTGTTCAATGGTAATGTACTGTACAGTACCTCTCAATACACCATGTTCAATGTCATCTAATGAATATTCATGTCCACTAATGATGTACCCTGTGCTCCTCCAAAACTTCTCCACATCCAACACTGACCTTGGCAAGGTTGGGCATTTGGCCAGACCGTGGATTGTTAATGCATTATAAATATCTGAAAACTGTCACATCGGAAAACTAATTCACATAACATGATTTTAGCGACTATGAATAGCACAAGATGAGGAAATAATATCTTAACAGTGTTTTTACCCTGGGCAGTTATGACACATCACATCAATTCCAAATCTGCTTCCAAAACTGTCTCCTTGCCAACCATGTTACGATTTCCAAAGGCTCGCTATGACCCATAAATTTCTATCTGTAGTGTAAATTCAACCAAATAGATACTCCCTTGTGTCTGGTATAAGCTAAAGTGCACATGGACTGATCCAATTGCAATTAATTTGCCCATTGTTTGAAAGTAAGTAGAACAGAAACACATCACAACATAAGACATGGAGGAAGTTCACTATCAAATTCCATTAGCAACATTGTTTACTTTAGAAATTAAGTTGTTTGATTTTTGGAAAAAAAGCTTGTCAACATTGTAAACATTTACACTTCAAAGGATACTGATGAAAAATGCTTTTCTTTCATTCTCTTTCAAAGAGGTCAGGTCAACATGTTGCAAGTCAACTGCTTTCATCTCATAACTTTTAAAGAGGTCGCCCTCTTTCAACCGATGATAATCTACACTGTGGCCATCTTCCAGCATAAACTCTCCTTTCATCCTGAAGAGTATTAGAGATGGGAAATTCATTCATACTTGTTAAAACCTTCCTGAGTCCAATTGGTCGGTTGTCGTCAGCCGACCGTGCAGTAACCTATGGATACTGCACGGTATATTCACCGGTGGATTAATATGAGTTGCAAGAAAAATAGAAATCAAATATTTATAGTAGCTGACATGTGAAATATGTTTGGTCAAATAGACTGCTGGTCTGCTGAATTTGAGGACAATTTCATTTGATCTACCTAAAAGGCAGCTTTCATGAAATATATGTACCCTGAGATTCTTTGTTTTCCACTGTTGAAGGTCAGACACATGGCATGGTCCGAGTGTGATGGTCAGAGATTATGCTGAGATCAGGATAATGAACATGATGAAGTTTCATTGCAGGTTTAAAGGGTGTGAAGACTCGCGCAAAAAGAAACGTCTAATGCCGGTAATCTGACCTAGTTTCGAATGAGGTGTAACAGAAGTGTTACACACCACTATCGATCCGAGAAAATACACACACACACACAGCTTGCTACCATTGGTAATTAGACAGTACATACAGCTGCGGTCAATACCCACAGCACAGTATATAAACAATGCAGCGATGGACATCTCATGTCCAGCCTAAGATAACAAGGTATCACGTTTCATAACTGTACTGTCTGCATTTTGTAGCGACACGAACAAAATGTCACTTGCAAGCAACGCAAAGGTAACGGGGTTTGGGGCGAGTCTTCAATGCCTTTACAGTGGGAGTAAGGTTACCAACTGTAGTATTCTTCTCGCTGACACCGTGAAGATTGAATCAGGTATAGATGGACGGATTTAACGTTGGCTGTAACACTTTATTTACATAGAACACAACTCTCCATCGAGGGCGCTCTTTCAAAATGACTTTGATACACTACACCAAATTACCATAAGTGGGACTGTTCATGAGGTTTTTGCAACGCATATATTGTCCAGTAGGTTAACTAGACTGTATCTAAATGTCTTTTTTACAAGATATAACCACTTTCCAGGCACAAATATGATTGATGGCTGCATATGAGCCTGACAAGCTTGGATAGAAATGTTACAGTATGTAGCCATCTTTAATATCCAAATGTTTCTCAAAGCTGAGGGCTGGATGTACAGTAGTGCCAAACTTTCAACCAAGAAATATGGCAACATTAGATGTGAACCTCTTGAGGGTAGAATAATGCCTAACATACAATCATCCTCATTGCCATATCCATGTGTAGATGTCAAATGGCTTGTAAAGCCTGACACCTCACTGCTGATGGGTGTCCTTGATTTATAGTTTCAGTACATTTCAGTGTTTCAAAATTTAAAATATGCAGATTGGAAAACCGTGGACATATCTGTGATGAAAATCCCTTCTAACTTTGCTGGCAAGGTATTAAAAATACTACTTCCCAGATACTCATTGCTTCCCTACTGCCGTTATCAACTCGAATATAACAGTGATCACTGGTAATATTTATTAAGAAATTGTTATTAATTACTGTCAGAAGATTGTAAATGAGATCGAGTCATCTGAGCGAGATGCAAAGTACTTTGGTATAAGAAAAAAGAAAGAAAAATGTTCAAGCATTCAACTTATATTTTAAATCTGTTCAAATTCTTGGCATTTGACTAATTTCCAGCAGTTGTTGACATACCTCAACATTAGTTTTTGTAATTCCCTAGAGACCTCCAGGCCAGGGCGAGGTAAGTGTTGATTTAATATATTCATAGCTCCTTTAATCCTGTCAGGTGAACATCTAGTTATACTGTATGATGTAACAAAACAAAAACAAAACAAGGGGGAAAAAAAGGAAAAAGACGTAACAACAACTCAGTATATAGGAAGAAATTAGTAGAAGAAATAAATAACTTTAACTTAGCCATTCTATAATCATTTCTTTGAAGCATGTTTGGACTTAACAACTGCAGATAAAACAAGAAAACTGCCTAGTAGCCGAGCCATCACAGTAGTATTATTGGTTTGGCAAAGACAGAGTAAAACTTCTGTGTCAACATCTGGAACTTAACAAATGTTGTAAAGTAGCGTATTGTGCTTATTTAGCAAATCTACCACATCCACAGAGAATTACTCAAAATAACTTTGCAGTTGATCAAGCAAAGATAAGACAGAGTCCTAAAAGGTTGTTCTTTTTTCTTTTCCCAAATGATAAGGAATACATACCTTAATAAGTTTGGTTCATCAAAAAAGAAGAAGAAAAAAAAAAAATTGGTGGTGCAAATAAAATAGGCTGATGGACTTATAATAGTCATTGGAACATTGAACCATGAATTGAGTATAATAAGACATACAAAAAGGAAAAAGAGATGAAAGGAAGCAAGCTGAGATAATGGCCGGGTTACAGAAGATGAACAGAGAAAATGCTGCAGGACACAAACTACTCAAAGGGGTGTGAAACGAAGAGAACCCTTAGGACAGAGGAGTGAATGAAATTGAGTAAGGAGAACAAAGTGGTGTAGGAGGGGAACGCCTGTATGTGTCTGCATGTGATGCGACATGAGCTTTGAAGAAATTAGTGGAAAGAGAAGTGGGAAAGGGTGGTTTAGGATGAGAAATAAAATACTAGGAAAATGTTGTCATTCCCTTCTATGACGGAACATGTATTAAGGTGGTTACTGAAAATACAATATGTTGTATAGTCAGTATTGCTAATTTCGGAACACTGCCAATTTCGGACACCCCTAAGAAATGCATGATTTCACCATGACAACCTACAGGAAGAGCCAAATTTCACCAAAAGTACGAAATGACCCGTGTGCAAGTAAATACTTACATATTTGTCAATAAAATGACGGAGATCTATGAAGTCTGTTATAATTACTGAAAGAGCAACTGCGCCACCAATATTATCACCAGCGCCACACTGTGGGACTGTGTGTCCGAAAATTAGCAATACTCTAGCAAAGAAATACCAGTTCCACAATCACAAAAAACCTCCTGGAATACAACGTGAAAACAGTTTGCAGGAAAGAAAGTTTGGCCGTGTATCGTAATATAACACACTTCTCCCACCATATCAAGTATATTTTCAGGTGATTTATACCAGAAGATATAGTTTTGGGGTGTTTTAAGGCTTTGGTGTCCGGAATTGTCCATGTCCATGCTACTGAATGCAGGATCGGGTGCTTTATACAGGACAGTTCAACTAAAGGTCAGTTGACTATGGTTTTGTAGCCATTGTAAGATTTATTGAGAGCTTTCACGGTTCCATCAGCTGTTCATTTTGCGTATCAAGTTCAACTAAACACTTTGTAAAGCAATTAATGTAAGCCTTTGTTTTGTATGTTTCCTGGGTGGTTTGATCAGTTGATAAAAGATCCAGATCAGGAGATGTGGGTCAGCTTCTAACAATATGATCGGCTTGTCAGGAAAGGCTCTTTGGTGATGATCTGAGATTGGGAATTTTTTGACGGATGTTTCTTTTTACTGGAGAATATTTAATTAGGGTGTTTATGGGATATTTGACAATCCTACAATAGGCCTACCTGGAACTGTAACTTGGTAAGTATATAGTAAAGGCTTCATAATTGACGCACCCTCGTAATTGACGCACCTTCAAATATTACTAGCAACGATACACCCGAAAAATAACCAACATTAATTACCTCAATATGATACAGTACCACTACTCTCTGGGACCTGACCTGTCTGAGCTTAGAGTCTCAGAGCATAGCAAACAGCATCCAAAGTCAATGGATGTATACTAAGGCCTACACTACAGTTACTAGCTTATTGACGAATGTGCCAATTGTTTAGGGGTATGAAAGAAATTGACACGGCAGACATTTTGTGGTCAAATTCTGCTCAATTGTATGGTTCCTAAGCACAGAACCTTTAATATTTTGTGATCATTATATCTTTATCTGAAGAACTACACATATGAAAAACACATAAAGTTAGGTGATGTGGATTTTTCCTTGATAGACATCGTTGATCATATCCTTAACTTAAGTGCGTCAATTATGAGCCAACCAATGAACCATGATATATTAATTATCGTCCAATGAATGACTGATTGCTATATGAAACATGAAGACGGATTGATATGCCTAAATTAAACCACTGCTAAACCTAAAGCAAGTACAGTTCATTAAACGTAGCCTCTGCCTAGGTAATCTCAAACCTGGCTTATTGCCTACAGTTCTCTGTACAGTGTTAGTGTAGTATTGTGGCTAGAGAACTTAATATTAAAGGCTTAATGAGGCTTACTGCTACTGTAAAGTGTTACTGTTAGGCCTAGCCTAGTTTGTCTTAAACTGTCAAAAAAATCAAATTTTATTGAGCCGTGCCTTGGACTGATTAATTTTGATGCTCTCACTTCAATTGTTAGAGTTTCAGGATTCTTCCCCAGCACAGGACATTCGACGATTGTGCGCTTTGCATAACATGTAATTTTTCAGTCATGTGACAAATTGTTTCGGTGTTTTCATTTCGCGAAATCGGTGTGTTGTACAGCAGCATATTGAGAAACCTACAACGAGTTTAAGAAATCTGGAGGAACTATCACACAGTAAATACACGCGTACGCGCGTACCATGCATGGAGGGTCATGTGATGTGTTCCAGGGTTGTACTAATATATTACTCTCCCCATTACGCATGATGATTTCACCCAACTAGTGCGTAAATGTGTATGCGTGCTTAGAGCAGCAGACGACACCCGTTACCTAGCAATAACCGTGCATGTAGCCTAACGTGATAGCTATATTCCCGTCGAGCAGCATTAGGCTCTGTTCCATGGAGAATTCTGTGGTTGCACTGAACTAAACATTTCCCTACAGCACCAAACGCTGCAAGCCCAATGTATCTGTATTTGTTCTGTGCCAGCATGTCTAACGTTAGCATATTAGCACTATTTCGTAGGCCTGAAGTACCAGTACCTTCTTACGCCGTTAGTTCTCATGTCCGATCCGTCTTGGCGCAAATCTTTCACGAAGTCACTAACACTATTCTCGAACTGCTACAGAGAAATATCAGTTTGGTACCACCCTGGAACACATCACATGACCCTCCATGCATGGTACGCGCGCGCCCAATTGACATGAATCCTCCAGATTTCTTAAACTCGTTGGAAACCTACTTTGGAGGTATCATGTCAGTTAAATTATTCCTTTGCCTCTTTGCATGTACCAATTCGAACATTTATGACATCCCATAACGCACTATACGTAAAGAAGAAGAATGGCAGTATTCGGGTTATAATTAATGTTTAAAAGTAGAACCTAGTAAAGAAAAAACGGACGTATGCAGTTGGTTGGGATGATAATCACCACCCAGTTAGCTGCTAACAGACTTATCAAGGGACAAAACAGAGCAAGGACAAATTCTTCTAAAAAAAGATGGTGAATTTCATCTCGATGTAGTTCTGTTCACATTAACGTAAAATACTTCTAGTCACAACAGTGACGTGAGAGTATCATCCCACACCTCTGTCAGTCAGGCGGGGGGAAGTAATAACACAACCTTGTTATCAGAATTAATCATAAACCTGGTTTATATGTAACATTGGACCTCTAAACTTTGAGCGTTTTTCTTACAGGGACCGATTGACCTGGCTCACACCCACACCGCTAACACTGAACTGTCCACAGTGAAAGGTTCGTGTTTCTATCTGAATTAACATTAATTTTGCCTTCTTCAGTTCGATACAAATCACGTTATACGGTAGGATTTGCTTATCTAAATCTTGGTAATACACTATTTTGTAAAAAGGTTGTGAATTCTCATGTTGTTGTAACGCTTGCCTTTGCATGTTGATCGGTAATGAAAAAATTGAACATCCAATCGGCGTTCCATGTACGGCTTTGTTATTATCGCCGTTTGGTAAAGCAATTAGAATCTCATGTTGAAATACTCCTCTCTTCTATTCGCTCAATAGCACGGACTGAAAAATGGCAGATGACAAGAAACCAGAAACTACAAGTGAGAAGAAAGAAGAGAAAAAGCAAGATGAAGAAGAAGAAAATGAAATGGTATAGAGCAAACATAATTTTAATCTACACTGGTGTCCAATGTTGAAAAATAAAATAGTTCAGTGATTGTAGCCACAAGGAATCATTCACGATACGTTCAA
Organism: Apostichopus parvimensis; assembly: GCA_000934455.1. NCBI lineage: Eukaryota > Metazoa > Echinodermata > Holothuroidea > Aspidochirotida > Stichopodidae > Apostichopus > Apostichopus parvimensis. The sequence goes on from KN882821.1 coordinate 33,645, forward strand.
TGTGTGCTTTGTCATGGTTTATTTCTGGCCTAATGTTACATTTGTATCAAGATGCATGTGTTAGGATATCGGCTTGTGGTACGGTAGGCCTAGGGCCTAGGACATGTACTTTTCGGGGAATTAATATGTGCATAGGCCTAGGCAAGGTATTAACTGTTAATCCTGTGACGGTTGCTTTGAGAATTTCCAGAGAAATTAATTAGACAAATGAGAAAAATTTGCAAAGGTGAAAATTTTAAAGTGGAGTCCGAACAGTAAGCTAGCCTAATCCATGAATGAATGAATACATTTAACTAAGATGTACCGTGTCAGTAGGCTTAGACCTGTCATAAATTAGTCTACATTGGAAGACTAATGGGAAACATTTGATTCTGCTCTATTCCAGTCAGAAGAAGATAAACAATTGGAGGAGGAGCTGACAATGCTGGTGGAGAGACTACAGGTAAGAAAGAATATTTGATAATGCACTTCACCACAATTTGTTCGTATTGTCATAGCTATATGCGTTGTGATGGTTTCAGTTATTCTTCGCACAAGGTACTTTCCGCTGATTACTTTCTGCTGAAAAATCTCTTGTCAAAAAATTTTAGGATACCAAATCCAGGATGATGAGAATAACATGGGAGAGTATCAAAGAAAGTTAAGAAGGATAGTTAGACTGAGTTTGTGTCAGGGAAGTTAAGCTACTCATAATTTACTAGCTCAGGCATGGGTGTGTGTAATTAGGGATAACGTTGAGAAGTACAAGGCATAAAAAGAGGCAGAGGCAAAAGGAAGTAGTGTAATTATGGAATAAGTATTAAAATATGGTCTGTGTAAAGGATGAAACTTAGCGGGATCAAATTATTCCATTCGTCAGCTTGATTCACCTTTTTCCATATTGATAACTACAGCCAAATGTGATGACGCTGATTAACTAAAATAATTATCAACGCCACTTCCGATCCTTATCGATCTTCTTCCGAACCAAATCTATCCTGAGAATCTACATTCTCTATCCTGCTCGAGCCAAAATATCTATCATTCTCAATCATTTCAATATGCCTAATTTTGGTAAGCCATTCTGTTCATCCCCCAAAAACCCGGTATTTTCGACGATGTTTTTGGCTGACAAATTTGGTGTGCGGAAAAAAATGTTTTTGTCAGCGGAAAGTACCATGTGCGGAGAATAACTGTACCCAGTTGTGAGTTTGCCTATGGAATATCTAGACTGTACAGTTGCAGTTACTCGATAGCATTCACAACATTGCTTGATAATTTTCAAACCCCAAAATGCTCTGTAGTCTGTATCCCATCACTGTAAACCTTGCAAAACCAGTGACACAATGAAAAAAAATATGATCCTTGACTGTATTAATGTTATGTAAAGTGTTTTCAGATAGCCATACAACCAAGCAGTGTCGGTGATTCTAACTAGCTACTTATGGATATTAATGGTAGACTTAATGCTTGATCAATTGTTTGATTAATGAATATCAACCTCAGTCATAATATTGCTCATCAAAGAAAGTGTTGATATATGCAAACACATTAGCAGTAGGCTAGTATTAATTAAGTACAGTCGTACTTCGAGACCTTTTGACATGTTAGCTCATGGACTAAAGCTCTTGAACATTCCCAATTTACTAGTCTTGTACTCGTATATGTACATTAATTATCAATATTTACTTAATTGTTAAACTTGCCTGTCTCTGAACCATCTATACACTAAGATGCATAACTGTGCAACATTGACCTATATTGCAATGTTGAAAAAATTATCACCACCTGAACTGGTATTGAAGTTTTCGTCAAGTTAAGGATGATCTTGGTGATGTGAAACATAAAGAGTGACATTATTTAAACCATTACAGTCCAGCATTGCACATGTTAGCATAAATATGTTACTTTTTTGTTCCTCCAGGAAAAGGATACCTCCCTCTACAAGCCTGCTCTGGAACAGCTCCGACAACAGATCAGGGCCTCCACGAGCAGCATGACCTCTGTCCCCAAACCTTTGAAGTTCCTCCGAAAGCATTATGATACATTGAAGGAAATTTATGAAAAAATGCCTGCTGGGGAAAATAAGGTAAGTTAATTGTAGTTATAAGTAACTGAAAGAGAGATATAGAAACACTTACATTTATAAGAAGTGCAAGCAAAGAGAAAAGTGTGAAGGACAAAGAAGCATTGCTTGATGATAGCAACATTCAGTCAAGATTGCCATAAAAGTGTTAAGACTATACTGTATACATGCCAACATAGACATTCCAAAGGTTAGATTGTTCAAGTTTGCTTGAAATTTGTTTTTTGGCTTATCTCACAATCTTTGGTGTTGCAAGACCCTTTTGTTAAGCATACTGCATTCTTGAATTAAATTGTTTCAAATGTGAATGTTTTTTTGTCTGTATGGACAATGACAGAAACCTCAGGTACAATACTGTAGTTTGTTGCAGCGACGTAACATACAGATGAAGATCTAAAATGTTTCATTACTTTCAGAAATGTATATCGTCATCTTGTTTATACAGCTAATATTATCTTTTTAGTACAGTTGACATAATATTGATAATGTCATGTACTTTCTAATTATAATGCAGTTTTAACAGATATCTTTGAAAATGATACAAAATCCCAATTTTTTTCCCAGAATTATCACGTAAGAGTGGTACCTAGCATAAGTGAACAAAATTAATGTCCATATTATTCTGTGGTAATATTTGGATTTCAAGTAGGCATCTGATTAATAACTAATTTAGCAAAGTGTCCTCTGTATTTTAATTGTTAGAATGGTTGGTGCCGTACACAATCAACCAAATGTCAGAAAACCATGGCAGGTCACCTATTGGATTTAGCTCATACTTGCATCATTTGTAAATATACAAGTCAGTTAGGAAGGTGTCAAAAAATTGGAGCATCATCGCATTTCTTGAGTTATAGCTGTCCAGAGTTGAGGTGCCACGCCCACCTTTGCGTCACTGAGAGTGTCCCTAACGTAAAGTACTGACTCTCAGTCCTAAAAAATTGTTGATCAAGCCTCCTGTGTACAGTATTTCATTACTCGTATAATGGTTACTTAGAAGATATGATGTATGGTGGGCTGCCAGTTAAACCCACCTATAATAGTATTTGTAATGAAGTACAATAGGATAGCATGTGTCCTACACACATATATTGCAATAATATACTGTAGGCTTGGTGAAATTGACAATGAATTGAATGCCAGACACAGACAGTCTTGCATAATGCTGGACAATGATAACAGTGACTGTTCTGTTCTAACAGACATCTTTCTTTCTTTGTTTCTTCTTCCCCTCAATTTTCAGCGATTTTGTGCTGACGTTGTTTCAGTTCTAGGTATGACCATGAGTGATTCTAGAGACTGTTTGAAGTACAGAATTCTGGGCTCTAAGGAAGATATCGGCTCCTGGGGTCATGAATATGTCAGGTCAGTTTTCTGCCAAAACCATCTTCTAGTGTTTTATCATTAGATTTAGATACTGAACGCCAGGTGATATCGACCACCATCCTGCAGCATACCTTCACCAGTATCTGCAGTACAATCCGCAATCATGAAAGCTTTTGAGAAAGCTTGTTTGTTTGTTTAGGATATGCACCAAATATAGGAAGTAGGCAGTTGTTTGTGATTCTTCCTATGTGTATAAGTGGGAGTTTCATAAGGGTGGTTTCATTAGTATAAGTTGATAGTTGATGTGTATAAGTGGGCGTTTCATTAGATATACATACTCTACCTTCCATGATGGTATAGTATCATCATCTCCTCATTCCATCACATAACTCTTGACAGACATTTAGCAGGCGAGATCGGCCGGGCCTGGACAGACCTAGAAGACCCGGACAAAGCTCCAGAGAAGGAGCACCTCCTGAAGCTAGCTACGGAGATCATACCTTACCACATGAGTCATAACGCAGAGGCGGAGGCCTGTGACCTCCTCATGGAGATGGAGAAGCTAGACTTGCTGGAGGCTTTTGTGGATGAGAGTGCATTCCCCAGGGTCTGCTTGTACCTGGTCAGGTGAGTAACTGTAGATTAGAACTTCTTGTAGTACAGCCACTCTGCCAGATGTATAATGATCAGGTTAGATTTCTCTGTGGTGTATTGAATGCTTCTAAAGGTCTGATCATGCCTCACAAGGTGAAACTTCAAACTTGTGTTTTAGCTGTAACTAGCACAGCCAGAAACTATCAGATGACAGAGAAAGAGTACACTTTCAGTAAAAAAATTATAAAAGTATTCTGTGCGATAACTTTATTTTTTCTTATGAAACTTTATACTTCTTTTGTAAGTTTCTTGACCTTCCTTCAAATGGATCTTTGATTTGCACCATCAGCTGTGTAAACTATGTCCCGGAACCAGAGGACTCCATCCTCTTGAAGACTGCCCTCTCCATCCTTCGCAAATTCAAGAGGTACCCGGAAGCATTACGACTCGCCATCAGGCTCAACGATATGGATCTTATAACGGACATATTTACCAATTGTCCAGACAAGTAAGCAGTCAGAATTGATCCGTTGAAAAAAAATGTGCAAAGATATTTCTGTGAGATTTCTGATCTCAGAATTTCTGTACTATGTTTGCATCTTAAAGGCACTGAAGACTCCCCCCAAACCGCGTGCCGCTCTCTGAAAAAGTTAACTTTCCGTTGCTTGCAAGTGAAGTTTTTTGCTTGTCGCTACAAAATGCAGACAGTAATGCACGTGATTCCTTGTTATCTTTAGCTGGACCTGAGATGTCCATCGATGTATCGTTTGTGCACTGTGCTGTGGGTATTGAACGCAGCTGTATGTACTGACTGTACACTAGTGTCTAACTACCGACGGTAGCAAGCTGTTTGTGTATTTTCTGGGATCGATGGTGGTGTCTAACACTTCTGTTACACCTCATTCCAAACTAGGTCAGATTACCGGCATGAGACGTTTCTTTGTGCGCGAGTCTTCACACCCTTTAAGTTAACGAAACTGGTTCTTTGTTTGCAATGTAACATTGCATTTAAAGTGACAATTTGGATTGTTTATGTAAAACCATAAAGAAAGTATCCTTAGTACATCCTTATATGGATGTTTTCACCAGTAATCATGGTTCATAAGAACCTAATACTATAAACCTAGTGATAAATCTTGAACCACATTACATCACTCAGGTGTCACTAGTCAGTGTGTGTCATTAGAACACACCCAAAACTTGCGACAAGCAAACCTCAGAGGATAATTGGATTTATGTGTTACTAAACAGGCATGTTTTATCAGGAACCAACCAAAGTTTTAATTCAGCATCCCATAATTGTTAAACGGTTTACTATAATCATAACAGTTAGAAGGGAGATTTTATAACACATGCATATCCACCCGGAAGGGTGCTCAAGGCGCTGATGAGAAACAGAAAAGAAAACAAAT
>KN882821.1:47866-73363 GCA_000934455.1 Apostichopus parvimensis
TACCGTATTAGTGTGTGTGTTTATATTTTAATGATATTTCGATCAAGAACGATTTTATTTTCGAGGAAATATTAGTTGAGTTGTTTCGTAGCGCAGGTGGTCAACCGGGCCCCAAGGTGCTGTAACTATCAGTGAGTTTAATACGAAGAACCACTGTGTCCAACACTCCACGTGGTTTGAACAGTAATATGTAGTTGGCGAGTTCTTTCCACCTTTCCATCTTGAAATTTAGTTAAAAGGTGAGAGTGAAGATTAAACGTTGAATACCCCTAACCTAGGCTTACTTTTTTAATTCTGGGCTAGTGTCCTACTTCGCCTGATACCGTAATTAAGTGTCACAATTCTCCGTTAAAAAAGTTACACAGTATAGTAGTTCATTTTCACTGTCAACGTACGCATGTGTGATAACTACTGTACTTGTTAGAACGTTGTTAGCACATGTGCATGTTGTACGTACTTTCGCACGTGAACTTCTTTGCCTTCGCATCAATATATGAATAATCTCAGCACCTCTAGGCACGGCGAAACCACTCACATTACGAAGGGATGTGAAAAGGAAAAATGTTAGGTGATGGTCTTGTTTTTACATAGTTTGAATTATTTGCGTCACAAAAACAGAAGAATGTTTTATAATATAATGTCACAATGATAACCATTGTGTCAGTTGATACAGATGAACTCCAAAGAAGGTATTGTAAGCTTAATTTTTTTTCGACATACCAATATAAAAGTTCGATATTTGAAACAGATGGCGTGACTTCAAACGCCTAAATGTTCACAACAAAGTTGAAGTTAGCAGTTACACTCGAGACTTTTCTATTATTTTCCGACAATTTCATATTATTTTGGGCGTGCTCATATTATATTTGGACATACTTATATGTGTTTGGACATGCGCATATTATTTTGGACATGCTCATAATAGTTTCGACATGTCTATATAAATTTGGACTTGCTCATATTAGTTTGGACATGCTTATATTATTTTGGATATTTTGCAACATATGGCATAACTTAAAACGCCAAAATGTTCAATACAAAATTGAATTAAGCAGTTACATTTGACCCTCTTGTATTATTTTTCGACACTCTTTTAATATTTTGGACATGCTCATATAGTCTTTTGACACTCTCATATTATTTTGGACATGCTCTTATTATTTTTGGACATACTAATATTAGTTTCGACATGTTTATATAAATTTGGACATGCTTATATTATTTTGGACATGCTTATATTGTTTTGGACATTTTTGATACATATGGCATTCCGTAGTTTTCTTATATGTTAGTCTGAAACTGATAATACAGTCAAGCAAACCACAGGCATAGCTTGCTGGTACCAATTTGATGAATATTTGTTGCTTAGTTACTGTATATCAATTAAACTAATTATATTAATTAAATTAACTGAGCTTAAATAGAAAATCAATTATCATCACTAAAACAGTACAATTGTTTTCCAATTATTTTTTAACATCCAACATTTGTGACCTGACACTTTTATGAGATATAACATATTTTGGTGGAGGTGGGGATGGGGGGGGGTGATATAGTTCTTTAACTGATGTTCTTGCCATATCCTGAGTATGCTGGAGAGATTTATCCGTTAATTGAAGCACTCAGTATGTACACCCACGTTGTTTCCTTTCTCTCGTTCTGCTAATCAAGGCTCGGACTTGCGTACGCTGGATCTAACAGAGAAGATGTTATTAGTTTGATACTTCCGGCTCTGTCTGACCCAAAGTCGACAATGGAGGTGAGAATGGCCATTATATTACAACATTTCTGACAAGCATTGCTCAATGTAGTAACCGTCTAAGATTTTTTTTTATTTTCCACTGTATTTATTTACAATACCGTAAAAGTCAGAATCAGCAAAAAAGACTTACATAAGAAGCTTACATAAAGAAATCATAATAGTCGTTAAGGTTACACAAATTGTTGTTTTGGTTAGATATAAAATAGTAAAGGTCAAGTCGAAAGCAAAACTTAAAATAAAATTTGTGCACATCTGGGATTTTGTTATTCAACCTACAAGTATCAATATATTTTTTAGCATGCAAAATTAAAAAGTTCAAAAAAGTTACCGTCTAATATGAAAAAAAAGGAAAAGCAAAAAAGGGGTGTTTGTGCTTGTATCACCATTGTCACTAAATAAGTTCTACTTCTTTCTATTTTCCTTTCAAATTATTCGGTAAATTTAGAAATTGTCGGAAGAACTCAAAAATTTTGACCATTTGGAAGTCGGTTAAAACTGTTGCATTTGAGTTTATCAGAGATAAGACAATCGTTAGTTATTAATGAATTAATATTCATTAGGTGAAAACAAATAGTTTTCTGAGTAGCAGTTCTGTGAACAGAATCATATTCCTTTGACACAATTAAAATAAAAAAACATTTCATATTAAGATTTATGTGACAATTGTATGACAATTTTGACACTGATTCCTTCAGTATTATGAATTGCATCATTATTACTTATGTGTCAGGTCAAACTCCAGCTTATTTTGAGTGTGCTTGAGATTTAATGATGCAAACTTATATTTTATGGAACCTTTTGTCTTTTGCAACCTGAGATAAATGCAAACTTTTGATTTGTTTTCCTTCAAGGTGATTGGAGTGACGGCCCTTTCGGCCGGCATGATCGCTGTAGGTTCTTGCAACGGTGAGGTGACCTCCACCATACTCCAGACACTGATGGAGAAGGGAGCTTCTGAGCTCAAAGATACCTTCGCTAGATTCTTGGCTCTTGGAGTTGGACTTACGTTCCTAGGTAGGTATCACCTAGTAGAGACTTTGATGAAAAAAATATATTCTTTGTAAATAAATCAAAATAACTCAAAATGTAAATTGATGAATACTCATCTTCATGGACAGATAGACATAGCCATTGGGAAGTTTGGAAAAAAGGTTTGAAAATGAACGTCAGGGGCAGACTGCATGTTGAATGATCAAAGAGTAACATCATCTGAGAATCTTGACGAAAGTTTCAATAATATCTGACGTAGTATTTTTTCCAGATAATGAGAGTTGAAATTGTCAGACTTGATAACATAGTAAAATTGAAGCAAACAGGTTTGATTATCAGAGTTTCACATCAAGAAAAAATGTCTTTATTTGCTTTATGTTTACTCCTACTATCGACCTTGGATTGGATAAGGTTGTAAAATTACCTAAATGGAGATGTGAAATTAACAATATACCAACGACTGTAGTGTATTTACATTGATATGCATCCTAGGTTTGAATTTTACAAAATTGGAATTTAATTTTTCAAGTAAAACTTAAAACAAATTTTTCCTTGTAGAAAATCAAATGTATATTTGAGCTTGGTGTTAAATAACCACAGTGTCTCTTAGTATAGACAAACCTGTGTATTGATTAACAGTGTTATAACTCACCTTGATAAAATTCCATTTATGAAATTCCATTATATATTATTCCATTTATGAAATCTCATTAATATTATTCCATTTTAATGCATATACTGCCATTTGTATAATTCCATTCATGTAATTTCATTTATGTAATTCCATTAGAATGAATCATTATTATGTGCATTACCCCTTACAGGTAAACAAGAGGCAGTGGACGCTACTCTCGCTACCCTCGATGTTCTTCCAGAACCCTTTAAGCTTTTTGCTCACACTCTGGTGGAAGTTTGTGCATATGCAGGTGAATAGAATTTACTTTTATCACTGCTTCTTGTGTTTGGTGACTAATTCATTGAAAGGTTGATCAATACAATTTGTGGGATAGTTTGATCAATAGCTGGGGCAAGTAATATTAAGTCATCTGGATATGATCTGATCTTTATATTATAACAAATTTATTGTTGTGTCCAATTTTCTACGATATTTCTAGGATGCATTATAGAAGTCAGTAATCTATTGGAGCAACCCTTCCTTCTGCCTCCAAATTCCCCCCCCCCATCAAAAATCATCCCCTATCAAACGCCTGGAAAGAGCAACATAATATTTGACACAGTCAGTCATTTATTTTGGCAAGTAGTGCAGAGGGGGGGGGGGAGGCACCTTGCTTAGGAACCCGGTGGCTAGAGGGCTTGTGAGTCAAACCCCAGAAGAATAGTCCTCTTCGAGGAACAGCTCAGTCACTGGGAATTAAATTTAAGTAATAAAAGTTTTAGTTTTTCTTAGCATATGGGAACATCCTGGCAGGGTGGGATTGCCAGGTCTGAAGCACCCTCCCAATATTAATAATATTAAGTAGTTACCATGATTCAATAATAAGCTTCCAAAATGCGTCTGTTGCTTGTCTTCCTCATCAATATCGATATTCCAAAATTCTTTTGTCTGTTATGATTAAAAAAATAATATCTAGCTAACCTGCAGGAACCGATCAGGCTCGATCAGGATTTTTCATTCTGACCATGATCGGATATCTTTGGAACATTTCATTCGACAGGTACGGGCAACGTGTTGAAGATCCAGCACCTGTTACACATCTGCAGCGAACACATCGAAGCAAAGGAGAAGGACGAGAAAGAGAAAGACAAGAAGGAAGGAGACAAGAAGGACGCAGATAAGAAGACAGAGGACACCGTGGAACATCTGGCAGCTCACCAAGCAGCTGCAGTGCTGGGCATCGCTCTCATATCCATGGGAGAAGAAATAGGATCGGAGATGTCACTCAGGTCTTTTGGCCATCTTGTAAGTCTAGTTAGGCCAGTTTTGTTAGGTAGCCTAACACATAAAGTATATAGGAAAGTTATACCTATACTTAGGATGCGATCTATCCTCAGAGTGAGGACTGTCTCTCTATAGTTTGGCCAGTTTTGTTTAGGCCAGATAGGTAGCCTACCACATAAAGTATTTTAGGAAGTTGACACCTATGCATATGATGCTGCCTATCAGCTAAATGAGGACTATTTCTCTTTGGTTTGCCAGTTTCATTTAAGCCACTTAGATAGACTAACACATTAACTATATGGGTATATTGGAGCCTAAGCTTGTGGGTGTAGATGCATCTCACTGACTTTTGTCATAACTTATATTTCCTATTCTTTAATATACAGGACATGTACTCTCATTAACCACCAATCCATCTTCAGATGAACAAATTCTTGAAGCTAAAAATTCCTCTATCTTCTGCTTTTTAAGGATCGCAAAAAATTGTCTTTGCTCGATGAGGTCAATATTTTGTCTGTCTGAACCATGAAGACTGATTTTAAATATATCATGTCATTATTTGACTCATTTCTTGTTTCCTCTGTTAGCTCCGTTACGGTGAGCCAGTCATTCGAAGGTCTGTTCCACTAGCACTGGGTCTTCTCTCAGTATCAAATCCCAAGCTTCAAATTCTGGACACGCTTAGCAAGTTTTCTCACGACACAGACTCGGAGGTGGCCCACAATGCAATATTTGCACTCGGCATTGTAGGAGCAGGTAAGATCACATTATGTGGTAAAATTTACAGGAAGGAGAGGTAGAGGGGAGGGGCATGGTAGGGAGGGGGGAATGGGGGATTTTCAATACAGCCCACAGTTGTTTCTCTCTTCACTTCAGATAAGACGTTAACTCGAGAGGCAGTTATGGAAAGGGGAGGGTAGGTTATGGGGTTAAACTACCTACTCTTTCCTTTCAATTTTGAAAAGAGTACGAAAAGATTGTGATAAAAGATGAAGCATAACTTATTCTAAATGTTATTTACTATTGCACCTTTCATTCCATCCACAGGGACCAACAACGCACGGCTTGCAGCAATGCTCCGTCAGTTGGCCCAGTACCATGCCAAGGACCCAGCCAACTTATTCATGGTCCGATTGGCCCAAGGTCTTACCCACCTGGGTAAAGGAACTCTAACCCTCTGCCCGTACCACAGCGACCGCCAGCTTCTCAGTCAAGTGTCCCTGGCTGGGCTTCTAGCTACCACAGTCGCATGCTTGGATGTTAAGACCAGTGAGTATTACATAACAGTATTCTAAGAGAGATGTGCTCCGTATTATGTAACAGTATTCTGAAGATGTGCCCCGTATTATGTAACAGTATTCTAAGAGAGATGTGCTCCTTGGTACATAACAGTATTCTAAAGATGTGCTCTGTATTATGTGACGGTATTCTAAAGATTGCTAACAACCAACGACTTGTCTCCCACAGCAATTCTCGGAAGAAGTCATTACCTTATGTACAGTCTAGTCACAGCCATGAGACCAAGGATGTTGGTTACATTCGATGAGGAATTACGACCTCTCCCAGTTCAAGTCAGGGTCGGGCAGGTAAGATTAATATCACTACCTCATATCAAACTGAATAATAGTTTAGGATTGCAATAATTTATCTGAAGAAAGCAGGACAAGTTGCCATGGGCAAGAGTCTATGTGGATGTCTTTCTAATCCCCCTTTGAAGAAGGAGAGGAAAAAATGATTTTGAAGAGTACATAGTTGAAAATGGTACCAGATGTGAAGAAGCAGTGTGGACATGTAAGATTGTAAAGGTTGAAAGACCGATACTAGGGACAGTTTGCCTCTCTGTTCTCTAATTGTAGCTCTGAGGAAAGACTGCTGCTATATTTCGTCAGAACTACCTTAAAATTTTTTTTTTAAAAATGATAAGATAAGCATCGTTTAAAGATTTTTAAATTTGCCCTGATGCATAACACAAAAAAAAGATGATATAGCCAGAGAACCTTCTTCACCTTCTCTTGTTAAAGATTAATATCCATTTTTTTCAAACTAGACTTTCTCATAGAAATTTTAAAAATTATTTCATTAATTGGTCACTCACATTTTGAACCATTCTAATTAAAAGTCAGAAAAATTTGAAACAGTAGGTACAAGTTGCCCAGTGCCAGCTTGAGTAATACCATTGACGGTCGAGTGGGTTAAACACTTCTCTATGTTCTTACAGTCCGTGGATGTCGTAGGTCAAGCCGGCAAGCCAAAGACGATAACAGGTTTCCAAACACACACTACTCCGGTCCTACTGGCATACGGAGAGAGAGCTGAATTAGCCACTGAAGAATGTATCCTTTATTATCAATCTATTTACATCTCTTTTGAATCATTTCCATTTTATGGTGGAAACATCCACCTTCTATGGAACTATTCATATCTGTGGAGTTAGAAAAAAAGTTACAGAATCTGATTTAGGGCAGTCTGCATTATTCCCTGTCTGCCTTGTCCAGTAGGGATGAACTGGTTACTCATTGTTAGTTAAAAAGAGTTTCTGGTGACAAACTTATCTTGAAGAGAAATAGTATTCCACACTTCTTGGTTTGAGGCTGGTTTAGTAATTTTGAGGCTGTTTAATGGCAAGTTTACTCTGTTTAGGCCCAAGGACACTGTTTTGTGTAATTTTAGGCTTTTAAGGCTGTTTCATACAATTTAAGGCTTGCATATGATGGCTTCTGTCTCAGTCTATTGACCACACCTCTGCCAAAGTACATTTCATTTGTGGAAGTGAGTGTTGCTACAAATGCTCTTAATCTCTTAAACAGGCTAACATGATGATCGTTTCCTTAACCCAGCTCCTTTCAGATCTTCCTTTAACGCCGATTGTGGAAGGGTTTGTGATCCTGAGGAAGAATCCTGACTTTGAACAAGACGCATAGAGCAAGCAAGCACATATTTATGGAACGGTTATGCAATGGATTGGAGCAACGCTGTCGAAAGATACGACTGATATTTAAACTTTCTTTTTGTAGTACCGAGTTTGTACTTGCAATGTTGAGGTGTTATGTCTAAATGTTTTATTAGCTTCGTACCACCTGTTTTAGTATCAGGAGTTAACAAGTAAGCTCTAAAAAGGCTCGGCAACCGACAAGTGTTCAAGGCAGAAGCCCTTGCTCGACTGTAGAAGAGAGCTTCAAATTTTGAAAGGAGAATTCTGCAGTCTTTTTTGAGTCAACAGTCCGAAACAAAAATGTATGCACAAAAGTGGCAAATTTGAAGGTCTCTCAAGAAATTTACTGCCTAATGATTGCTGTCGCTTAATTCCAATACTTCTCAATGGAGGCTTTGTTGCCATAATGTCCATTGGGTCTACATGTGACCTATAGAAGACTCAATACCAGAGCCAGCTATTTCTTGCTTGCAACTTACCTGTTACTTGTCATGGAACAATATACTTTGTTAATTTCCCAAGACCCAATTTGTTCCTTTTGAAGCATTCACAAAGAAATGTTGCCATACGTTTGCAACCAAAGAGAAGGTAGTTTACTATGTAAAGCTTAGGTTCCAAGTTTTCACATACACGTTACCTGTTAGGCTAACATGGTCATCTTCAGTTCCACAAACAGTTCATTTCTCAAACAGCATGTATAGTAGGCAACCCCATTCTTCATAGGCATCAATTTCTAATGTAGCTAGTTGTTAAGGCAAACGAGTGAAGTAACCCAGTTAGATTACAGGTTTGGAAAGGGGTGTGGGGGGGGGGCGGGGGAACTGCGGAACAGTCTTGTCAGAGAGGAACATATGATAAGCTCTGGGGAAGAGTTCATATTTTGATATATCTGGAATAAATAAAATGGTTTCAAAGAAAAAATAACTCACTCATGCCCTTAAGACCTACTTATAAACTGACATTTAGTAGGCTACATTTATTTCATAATTTACAGGAAATGAGCAGAATGTTTGTTTAGATGTCTCCTGGAGGAAATACGTCAAGAGATACAGCAATCTACTCCAAGAGAGATTAAGCTTATATCTGATGATTCTTCACTAAAGTATTTGCACTCGATATCGGGGAAAAGAAATGAGTAATATAACTTTGATGAATGATATAGGTCTCATGTTAATGTTTACAAATTGTTGGTGAAATAAATAACAAAGACAAAGAATTTTGTATAACACATTTATATATTATAATGGAGTTGTTTATTATTTTTTGTTATTTAACAATTTTAAATCATTCAACTCCTTAATTTTCTATGACACATTGCTACATGGTAATGCAAAATTACAGTGGCCGTTATCTTTCATCTGTAAAGTAAATCAAACTCACACAAGAAATTTCCACAACTCTTCTTAATTTCTTTATACAACAACTAATCTGGTATCAAGGGGACATACATTCGAAGACAAAATGGGATTAGTACGAATTAGCTGCCATGATGACCAGGACAAGGTTTTGAAATTCCTAACAAGTTATATTATCCATTGGGTGGTGTGTCAGCATTTTCCTGACGATCACATTAATTGGCCAATAAAATTGTCAACTTTATGAACATTCATCGTCCTGAACTAATAAAATTCTTACAAAACAAGATATAAAGGTAATACACAGAATAACCTAACAAACCAAACTAAGTAACACAAAGAGAGCGGGTCAGTTTGATAACTGTCAAAATGATATACCATGGAAATGAGCAAGAAACTGTATTGACTAGAATGTCAAACCAGTGACCAAGACTTGCAAGCCCTGCTAAAAACAATTTTATTTGTTCATTTTCCATTGTTTATAATATCTGTCAGTTTTTCATTTACTGATAATCTGTTAGTATACATTAAACTCCGTTTGTGAAATGGATTGATTCGTAGCAATATAAAAAAAACGTATTTGCTCAATTCAATGCAAAAGTAAACGATATCCTATTATCATTAATCCATTGAGATAAGAAACTTCTTGATTTCCAGGATGGACGCCAGAATGGACTATACTAGGTCCAATGCAAGGTTGTGCTCATAATGCCTTGGTGGTACACCCCCACACCCTGAATTGATGCAGGAGTCTAGTCCCATTGGGTTACATAGGATGAAACTAGTGAAAGATGCCCTCACTTTAGACATGGATCAGGTTTAAACTCATCCCTCTAGAATCAAGTCCCACAAAAAAGTTGCGTTAGTCCGTCTCCACTTTCTGCCGAGTTTACTCAAGTAGTTACAATGTCTATGCATGAGAGTAATGCAAACTTTTATCAGGCACAAAGATTCACATGGTACGTCTCCTGTTTAAACTAGATAGGACCCACATACCAGCACCCTCTGTTGATTCTGGGCGTGGCTAGAAACCCTATTGTCAGTACTCCTAACATGTCAGTGAATAATTAATTTTGGAAACTTCTATTAAGTTAAGCTAATATCTTCGACACAATACTGATGCCCTTGAATGACTGACACCAAATGTTTGAGTTTTATCTCGACTGGGCGACCTCCTACCCATCCAACCCCTCCACTGCCCCCATCACTCTTCTAACCATGTAACCTAACCTAATTGTGCAGCATGCAAAGTAAAACATGAAAAGCCTCCCCTAATACACACCCCAGACAAACTTGGGTTCCTTCACAAAATACAAACAAGGAATATTTATATATATATGTATTAATTTTTGTTCTCACAGTACTCCATTGTAATACTTTATCACCACATCCGATAAAACTCTACCCACCTTCATTCCATAAAATTAACTTACTAAATAGTTTTTTTTTCAATAACTATATCATATTTAATTTGACAAGAACCAGCATCTGTTGACAGATAATATATTACGAAGCACTGGCTTTGGAGAAAAAAAAATGAAAACAATTGCAGGAATAGTTACGAACGCTACGAAGGCCGTGTCTGACAAAATCATGAAAAAGTTGTATACTGATTCAAATTAAATATGACATGAGGTGGTATTTCAGTGGCATTCTCCCACCCAAAGTAGTCCTCATTCATCAAACTATGCAGTGCACTCGAAATTACAGATATACCTAGGTGGAATCCTAGCATGCAATGTTCATTAAAGTCTCCTTCACAGCCTCCTCCCCACCCCCCTTCACTAGATACGTTTGACTTGATACAACACTATATATTTAGTTCTAACACACGACAGGATTTTGATAACGGTTCCCGAAGTGAACAACAGAATACTAGCTTCTTTCTTTCTACCAATCCCATACATGCACCCTTAGAGTATACAGCTATCCCAGTCCTGGTCTCTAATATCCACACATTCAACCATACAAAGAAAGGTAGTCTAGTTTCCCCGAAACAGTACTGGCATGAGTTCAAAAGTTGAGGAGGGGGTTGTGTAACAAGGTGCCAACATTCACGATGATGAGGTATTGCACAATTCACTTCTTTTCCCAGAAGTTGATGTTGATAGGGTAGTACACATAAGGATAATATTCATTGTTGACCATGAAGCCAGGAAGGTCAAAGTTTGCCTGTAAAGAAAAAATGAGGACATTACATTCAACTGATCAGCTTTAAGATGTTTACAACGGCCAACGTGGTGTTGCATCTATATATACAGTGGATCAAACGATATTATTGGTTGAATTTGGCAGATATTTGGATGCACCCAACAAAGTGGACTGAAACTAAAGAATTTGTCAAATTAAATATTTTACACATGTTAATGCTATGTACACTATTAGGTGAGAAACTTTTGCTAACATGAGTGTAAGTCAAGTCATACTGCTCCACAATTTCCATTTCTCAAGTCAAGTCATTGACTCAAGTCACCATATTATCTCTATGGGGGAAAACTTGATGAATTTCATAGTTGAAACTTCATTTTTGAAATCCATTTTTGAAAGTCACTTAATATTCAAAATCAAGTGACTTCGTCTTAACATTGCTCACCAAATGACGGGCTAACCTGTGTCCCAATAGTGCAAAGTCTAATGTCCACGAATTGCATTGCCAAATAAATTCACTATTCTCATGGTTTTCTGAGCTGTTTAAGGTAATAATGGTTTCACTGAATATAAAGAACTATACCTCTGAGACCGTGTTTGCTGTACCGCTAGTGTCGAGGTGGGAGTAGAGATCTTTCAGCATCTCCCTTAATCTCTTCTGTGTCTTCTTGTAAGGGTGGAGTAACATGGCCTGGAAGTTGACGGGCAAACCATACCTAGGCAGGAGAAGACGAGCAGAGGAGAATCATTCCTGTTCTTAAATGCAGCTAAGCATATAGAAAGGATGATTAGGTTCTACTATGGATATGTTAATGTGAAATCAATATTTTACACGAAGAGGAAAGCCAAACAAAAACTCAGAAAATGCTACCACCCTTCAACAGAAAATGGAACCGGCCTGCATTTGGAATACTAATAATTAATGTCCAACAGAAATGTTATATCAGCACTATCATATAACAAATATGTTTTACCTCCTCCCCACCCCCTGTGATTTCACCACTTCAACCCATCCCGACCCTCCCCCCTCCCCAAATTATCATAGCTGCTGTCACCCATTTGGATACTACCTGCAAACAATAGAAATACAGGTAATAATCGAAAGCTTATATTTTGCATAGCTATATTAACAATTATTACAAAATCTTTGTTGATCATAAAATAGTCAAAATACAAATTTACCAGTTTTGTTTACAATTACTACATTTGCATCTTTCAATGTTTCAGGCGAGTAGACTATCATGCTAGATGCGATACCAGATGAATGAATCCAGGGCTATTGATGTTCCAAACATATACCTGATTTGAATATTTAAATTTCTTTGAATGTTAACATTCTCTATCACTTGATTACTGGTGAATCAAAGGGGGGAAAAAGCCAGATCGTTGACTACCTTCTCATTGTTCAATCAAAGAAGAAAAAAGTCACTCACCTTAAAACTGATTCCACAAATACTCTGATAGCCTTCACATGGATCCAGGCAGTAAAACATTCACTGAAATTAATCTTTAACCATCTGACCAAAGGACCCTGAGAAGAGACAATTTAAACAAAACATATTATTATTTACATATCTTTTTTGAAAGATATTAATTCCTCCAGAAAGCCGACTGAAAATTCAATATCAAAATTCAAAATGCCATAAGACTTTGCCATGCCAGCTGTACATTCAAATGGCCTTAGTTGGACTCCACAGAAAACGACAGGTTTCCCTGTTCACACAGTATTGAGTATTCATACACTGATAAAGAAGTAACCCTTATCACCCAGTATTCATACACTGATAAAGAAGTAATTCTTATCACGCAGTATTCATACTTTGATAAACTAGTAATCCTTGTCAGGCCGTATTCAGACATTGATAAAGAAGTAACCCTTATCCTGCAGTATTCATACACTGATAAAAAAGTAACCCTTATCATGCAGTATTTATACACTGATAAAAAAAGTAACCCTTATCACGCAGTATTCATACACTGATAAAGAAGTAATCCTTACATATTGCTTGTTTTTGTCCGCAGTCAGTTTGTCTCGTTCGTTTTTCCCAGCTGCGACTTCCTCCTCGCTATAAGTAAAGTCTCGGACAATAAATCTAACAAGAGGAATTTGAATTCAAACGAAACGATTATTCAACGATGGAGTTTCTTGTTTTCAGAAACTAATCCTTAATTTATGAAGAAAACATGTGTCATTAGGATTATTATTATTTATTACATTAAGCTGAATTAAAATGAAAACAACTAGAAGGCTGGGAGATAATGGCATCTATTTTAGCAACATATTTATTTCTTCTTGTGGCTAAATGGTAAACAGCAACAATTCCTGGCAGAAGAAGTCAGTGTTATAATAATCAAGATAACATCATATCATGGACTATGTCATCATCTCAGCTAGGATTGTTTTAATCAGATGAATTAATTGATGATATGTCATGGAAGATTGACCATAAGGACATCTGCCTAGCAGCCTTGGACAACTGTCCCAAATTGTAATTACAATTACACTGGCTAAGGATCCTGATACAGACAGTCATAATTTGTTCAATTAAAAAAGGAAAAATTAATAAAAAGAACTCATGTGTGTCCAGATCACTTCACTTTCGAGGCAATATTGTAATTATGCTTTACTTTATGTTTGGCATACTGATTATAATTATTTTTTATTTTGTCTTGCATATTCATATTCATTAATATAATTTTTAATTTTAATGTCTTGCACATTCATTAAAATAAGTTTTAATTTTAATGTCTTGCAAATTCACTGTTCTACCTAATATTATTTCATCATACTTACTTGTTTTCTCTGGCATGTAGCTTGTATTCATCAACAACTTTCTTGAAGAGAGTCACTGTGAAGAGGGAATGTTCAGAATCTGACGAGATTTTCCTGAGAAGAGGGAAGAAAAAATAAAATAGCACATATTATTCCTTCTATAACGAGGAGAATTTTCTTTCTCATAAAATACAGTAAGCGAGTGACTGGGTCCAGCCGATAGGCGTGTTAGTTATTTTTATTGCAGCACTGCTGGATCCGGCCTATTTGACTTGCTCCTGTGTTACATACAAAGTTGACTGAGTTATATTAACAGCAACATCAACTACAGAACATGTTGTGTCTAACAAATGTTAACAAAGTCTGTGCTTAACTCCATGATTTCTGGTGTTAAATTGTTGACTGAGTAATCCTAACAGCAACATCAAATATGGAACATTTTTGCCTCTAACAAATATTGCCTAACTCCACGATTTCTGGTGCAAATTCCATTTAAATAAAAAAGTAACACATTATGTCTTCAGTTTAAATTAAATCAATCCATTCATGGTAGGAGTGTGGTATCAGCAGCTTAGTAAAAACTGAATGCAGAATAAGGCTTTGAGATGAATGGAATGGCTTACTTTGATGACTGTGGTACCACCATGTCAGAGAGAGTTTCATATTTGCTGTTCCAATCATCTTCACAGGATCTGAAAGAAGACAGTCAACACAAACTTAGGCTAATTTGATAGAGAGTAGAAATAACCTCATTTCGTACAGTTTTTTTCCAAAGAAAATCTCTGTTGATTGAAATGGACTACTTTTTGAGTTATCATGTGTACAAAGTTTTCAGGCTTTGATCTCTACTGACCCCAAATGACTATTGAGCTTCAAAGAAAAGAATAGGGTTCTCTTTTTCAATAAGACGGATCCACATACCAAGTATGAAGTTAATCCAACATCCACTTTTTGTCACATACACAAACACACCCACACATGCCATCGATTGCATAGATTCCTTCTGCCTCCAGCAAGGAATCAAAAATATATTTTCTGCAAAAAAAGAAAAGAATTAAAATGAAGTAATTAACAACAAATAAAAAGTGACCACAAAAGAGCTAGAACCAGGGTCACCTTCACCACGGAACTCTTGGCATGAAGAGGAAATAACCATAGAGGGCAGGTTGCAGATAAATAAATCCGACTTTTCTGAAGACTTACTTCTGAACGACAACAAGCAGAGTGGTCAAGTATTCTGAGTTGGTGACGAAATGCTCCTTATTAACCAATTCTCCTAAATTCCTGGTCAGCAAACTACCACTGTAAAGTAATCAGAATAACAAACATGATTATCACCCAATCACAACATGGCAAATAGGTAGGCCTACTATGGGTGTAAGTAAGACAAGGCAAACGGGGAAACCCATCTACAAAATTCATTCAATTCTCAAGAAACTTCTAGTTTATAGTAAGCTTACCACTGTGTAGAACAGCGAAGAACAACCAAATGTCAAATTATTATTTCATGAAAACAGTACAAAATTATAATGTTGAAAACCAGGTGAACATCAAAATTAAAATCATGTGGAACTCTCACTCTACAGTAGGAAAAGTTTGGCCGAAAATGCCTCCCATATCGCTGGAAATGGCACTTCCCAGGCCTTGTAAGTTGCATCTAACCTTTTTTATTTTGAAATTACTAGCAATATAAACAAAACATACACAAAATATGCTCAAGGGGAGGGGGGGGTCACCCCCCCCCCCTTGGCTACCTGCCTGGATACCATGTACTTACACTGACTTCCTCTCTAGAGTTTGGAGTGTTCCCTTGAGGTTATTGTAGGAATGGGCTTTAGTCTTCAAATCTGCATCCACTTGAGAAACTTGCTGCAGATGTTTAAAAGGAAACGGGAAAAAAAAAACATACGATGTGATGCATAGAAATTTATAGATGAAAAATGCCCACCATGAATAAAAGCAGATAATACTAAGTATGTGACTTTATTTTTTCTGTTATTGCAATATGATGACCATATATATGAGAAATTCATCAAAAATATTAAATACCATTTTTCATGTAATTTTGATATCTGACATTAGGGCCGTTTTTACCCCCTTTGTCTTAAATTAATGAATGTGTAACATTATGCTGAGTGAGTACATGTAAGGATAGGATATTTTAACATTCACTGAGACATTATTCTGAAATATCTGTTTATTAAGTGAAATATTGACACCTTACCACATATTACACTTTAGTGCTAACCCTAACACACTGCTATATTTCAGAGTAACTGTCTTCTTATTTACTTTCTTTGCTAATTATTGTATATTTTTCTGAGTAACTGTTTGATAGCTTACTTAAGTTGCTAACAATTCCTGCTATATTTCTTGTTGACCATTTTCTAGTTTACTTAATTTTCAAAAGGTGTCTTCTACACCTTCTGAATGACCATCTTCTAGTTAACTTAATTTGCTAATTACATTTTTTAATATTTCTGAATGACTATTTTCTAGCCCACTTACTATGCTAATTATTTTGTGCTATTTATTTGAGTGACTATTTGCTTGGTTACTTAATTTGCTAATTAATTCTGCTGTATTTCTGAGTGACTATTTTCTAGCTTACTTACTTTGCTAATTATTTCTGCTATATTTTTGAGTGGTTGTTTGATAGGGTATTTGGCTAAATCCCACTGGAACCTCGTCATATAGGATGTCAAATCAGCTGAAGATTAAAAAAGAAAGATACAAGACTGAATTATTAACAACTCATGTCAACAAATGAAAACTTTTTCTGTTCAATGCCATAACTCAAGACCAAATAAAGACCAAAAATTGTATAATTGTTGGTTAATATGATTTGAAGCATATATAAAAAAGTTGGCAACTATACAATGATAATATAAATTGAAAGGTGTCATCATTGCGGGCACAACTTAAGTTATCAAGCACAATCAAGATACATTCATTAAATAGTGAGCTCTGCATGCAGAAGTGGGTATTGACTTTCTAGCTAAATTTAGTAAATTGCCATCAGCCACAATTAATGAACTTACTTCCATTAGCAAGGAGATTTCCAGCAAGTTTGTCGCCATGGTCTTCTAAAACTTCACCAAGATACTGAGAGAGCTTGTGTGTGACACTAGAAAGAAACATGTAGAAAGATTGTATTAATGTTTTAAGTTTAAACATCCTACCAATGACTTCACGAAGAGACTGGGAGACCCAGTGCTTGACACTGCAAAGAAGCACACTTATTAATAGTGAGGTCTAAACAACAGGCCCAACAGATGTATCAGGGGCCCATTGGGAGCCATTCATAACACTAGAAAGAGATTTAAAAACAGTGAGCTTGCAACTTAGGCCCAACAGATAGCAGGGAACTAATGTGTAACACTGGAACAGTTTTAAACTCATGCCCAACAGATATTGAAGGTGGTGGGGTTAGGGGGGGGGGGTTGAAGGTGGGGGGGTTGTGCCACTGGAGAGGATCAAGTTATTGATGAATTTCTGATCATCAGCATCACAATATTTAAATCTTACAGCAATTACATGAGTGACAAAAAGAATGCAATTTCAGGAAAAAAGACAAGGACAAAAGGTTTTAAAGGTAACTAAGTGGACACTCAGTAAACGTGAGACTTGTCTTTACCTGAGATGAATACTTACTAAGTCATCATATACATACTAATTAGCAGCACTGATGAAATAATTCAGAAGAAATAATTTTCTACTCACTTTTCTACATAGCCGTCTAACTTGCCGAGCTCATCAGAGAGACCCACCAGAATATCCAATGTACCAACCTTCAGGTCTGGTAATGAAAATTTACTGTTATGTGAGAGAGCTTGACCCCTGGCCACCGTGCATTGATTTAAACGTTCCCATGTTTGCTGGGTGGTCTTCTCTCCCGGAGCGGATATGAGCCAAAATTCAGTAGATGCTGTCATCTGAGAGAGATAAAGAGATTTGACAATTTCTTCAACAATTTTATGTTTGCGATTCCATCGTGATAGACTTAAGGTTTTTACTCTCAATTATTTTTCTAATGATGCTAAGCATTCAAAATATAAAATGTAATAATGTCACGTCTTCAGTATGGGAAAATGCTTTGAAGATGGCATAATGTGACCATTTATATGATGTTGCCATGTTCTATCAGGCAACTTTGTGATTTCATAGATGATTGATGAAATCTCTTCAAAATGAAATAGGCCCTAGAATTTAAGCTTGTATTTTGGAAAGGTCATTGAGACAAAATGCTAAATATCAACAAGAAAACACTGATCACATATAGGCCTTAACTATTTTTACTTTACTTTACAATTTCAGTGAATGGCTGTTCTTCAAGACTGTGCTCCAGAGTACAAAATCGTCATGAACGCCCTAAATTGTTATGGCCTAGAAAAAAGTTGCAATAAAATGGGCGTTTACATAACAACATGCCAAATTAACATAACAAAAAGTTACTTAACTTGCAATGTTACAACATAGCCTACCACCACACCATTAGTATACTTTATTGGCCCACAGGCCATAGATATGGTTATTAGGCTTGACATAGGTCTAACTTTAACTTAGGACTTGCCTAGCCTAATCAAACATAGGCTAGGCTTAATTTACTTTGTTAATGTTTCGACCCCCCCCCCCCCTTGGTCAATACTGTTTACATTAGTCCTAGCTACCTTCAGTTAAATTAACGTTATGAGGCAAAGTACTAACAAATGCGTATGTGCAACACGGGCAAAAGAGTAACATTACATGTATGGTGCAGACAAGCTATTGCAAGCCTAGCTTCGTCCTATACAGTGACATACAAATACATAGGCCTAGCCAAGTTCTGTACGATACTAAGTTCGACCTTACGTTACTGTTTGCTATTCGAACCGTGTGAAATCTTGGTCGGTCAACACAATTGTGGCTCAGAAAATTAAACACCCTTACCGCACGACAGTGAGGAAAATTATCTTATTACTGTGTATTTTAATACTACGTCTTTTGCACTGTATTTGTGTACTCGCTGTGTACTGTAGCAATTCAAAGTGTAGCCTATATTATTCGATAGACCTTTCGCTCATGTGACCTGATGATCGAAATGAAAACAAGATTACACATAACAAATCTAGCACCAGCAGTGTGCAGGGGTAAATCAATATCAGTCGTTTTCATAAAGAAGTTACAAGTAATTATTTAAAGCGTACCTCAAGGGGTCTAGTTTTAAACAGCTTTCTCTAACATGGTTATAAATAACAATATTTTAGAAAGTTTAAGCGGTATGGGCGAAAGTTTTGAACAAAAATTTCTACAATTGTATACATTCTGTGAGACATCAAATCTACGGCAGGGAATTTCCCTATCCCGTGTACTTACTCATACACGCAATCCGTAGCGTAAAGGATTCCCATTGCATTTTAGTGTGATGTTTACAGACTTCGCTAGCTTACTGTTATGTTTTGTACAAGGGTGACAATAATAGATCATTGTTCGCGTCTAGTCTCGCAGAACTGCACACGGTCGATCCTACAACTACAAGTGGGTTATTTCACCAGAAGATCGGATGCAAGCCTCCACAAGAACTAGCCCTACATGTGTCCAGCGCAAGATAGCCAATAGTAATAAGTCATTGTTGGTACAGTTGTTACATATTCATATCGTAAGATAGGCAGGCATATCATTTATGTAGGCCTATATTTTTTATTCTTTTTAACTTTAGTGAGTAAGGAATAATCCCATGCACTAGATTTTGTTCAGTAGCCTATCAGTATCACAGTAGCTTAGGCTCATGCATTGGCTTAGATTTAGACTCTTTTAGAGTAAATGTCAAGCCTGCATATAATATGCATGAAGGATGATAATTTTCCATGATCTTGGGTTAAGCCTATCAAATGCTTACTGCATTCTCTCAAGTCTAGGGCCTAGGCCTATATTATAAGCATGACTTAGAAGTTAGTCTAGTTAGGCCTACTGTACAGGTATATAGCATATTTGTTATTGGAAGTTTTCAGATAAAATCACAAAACTTACAATACTTTACATTACTAGGATTAAAAGATGAAGAAATCATCTTCCTAATGGTTGGATAAGACTGAAGGGAATGGTTGATGACATTAATCTCTCACCTAAATCCTTCACCTCTGTTTCATGAGCTTGGGTTTATAATTACAGTAGACCACAGCTACAGTATGGTGTACAGCCCCCCCCCCCCCCCCATTCAACCCCACAAAATCATGAGTAGTAACTAGCACAACCTTGTGTTTAGAGCTACTAACAAAACTAATTTATAGTCTAAATATGCCTCAGAAAGCACCATTTGACTTCTAAACAATTAAATTTCTTTCTGAGGGAGGACCCCCACAACTCCTTTATATCATTGAATCCCCTCGGTCCATTCTATAAAGGTTCCTCTCACTACTTAAATCAGTCCGGGGAAATTTGGAATTCCCCCGCTTGCCAGCTTTGAATCCTATGGAGCCACTGCTGGGAATTTGTGTGTTCTATCCAGTGCATCACTCTGATATCTGGTGACATAAACTGAGTATGATGCAGTCTGAGTCATTAATGAATTTGATGCTACTGTATATACAGTTGCTTCTATTTGCATCTTTAGACTGCCCCCGTAATATTAACTTCACTGCCAGAAAAGACTCTATATACTCTATAGCTGTGGTCTTTGTTTCAGAAAATTAGAACATACACTGACTCCCTTAAGGCTTAAGTACAAAAAGGAGTTTAAAAAAAATGTTCATACAATGTATTTCATTTGTCATCAGTTGCAGCTAGAAGAGATTTTCACAATGACTCAAGGAAGTTGGTCTCGTTATTTGAAAGTCTACGACCCACTGAAGGCAGGCAGCATAGATGGAACGGACACTAGACCACACGACAGAGGCATCGAGAGGGCGATGGAGGTGAGGTTGAAAGCCATTTCAATCTATTGAAATCATTCAAGGGAATGTAGCTGTTGTTACTACGGTAACCGTAGATATGAGTTTAGACATGTAGCTGTTGCTTGAACTCACATGTTTAGTTTAGTTTAGTAGAAAAAAAGGATCAGGAGGGACACTCAAGTCCACATCAAGGACCCTATAGGAGAGGGGAAAAAAACTGAAGACACAAACACTCAGACCCGATTACAATGCTTTAAGTGCTTGTCCAAAGCATTCGTAAACCCATTCACACTACTTGCAAGTACAACTTTCTGAGGCAAAACGTTCCACTCATTTGCAACCCTATTAGAAAAAATGTTATGCGGAATATTTCCTACTTTGAAACTCTTGTACCTTACATTTCAAGCGATACTTGAAAATCATCAGCTATTAGGCCATAATTGTCCAAATTTATCAAAGATTATTCCTGCTTGGTCTGGCCTTGGTAAACCCATTCACACTACTTGCAAGTACAACTTTCTGAGGCAAAACGTTCCACTCATTTGCAACCCTATTAGAAAAAATGTTATGCGGAATATTAATCCTACTTTGAAACTCTTGTACCTTACATTTCAAGCAATACTTGAAAATCATCAGCTATTAGGCCATAATTGTCCAAATTTATCAAAGATTATTCCTGCTTGGTCTGGCCTTCCTAAAATATTTCAGTGGCCAAGAATTTCTTTTGTGAAGGAGTTTTGAATTCTCTGAACTTTCTCTTATAAAATACTACATGTTCATGTGTCCAAAAGCTGTCATATACATCTTTGCACTTGTATAGCAATTTGCATATTTTGCCTGGCTATTTGCGATGCAATACCAGATCAATAATTCCCTGGATGGTGCTTTAGAAGAGCTTCCTGGGCTTAACTAATTCGTATATATTTATAGTGAAGTCCATTTAGTATCCTCATTGTTTTCATCAAATATATCAACAATTGAAATCCCATAAATATGAAACGAAAAAAAGATCTTTCTATGATATTGCTCTGCTTTAATTTGTCTTTTCTTTTGCTTTTTGCAAAAAGCTCATTTTCCAGATTTGGATTGGATATTGTTTTTCTTTTTTTTTCATTTGGTTCTTATTATTTTACGTATTTTACTTTCCAGTCTGTTTATGTTCCTGACAAGAATCTACAAAGCGATCCTATTAAGACCCTCTTTGTGGCCAGACTTAATCCCGAAACAACAGAGGAGACCCTGCGTAAGGTAAAGTATGAACATCATAGTTTGAATCAGGAATACTCTGTCATTAAAAGCTCTACGAAAAAGGATAATTTCGTATTATTTTCAACTTTTTCACACTTAATTGCCAAGTGTCCAAAACCAAGGAAATAAATCCAAGCAGTGTTGCTTTGAACTCTATTTAATTTAATCATAAAGAAAAAAAGTAAAGCACTGTCCATGTTTTTGAAAAATTTCTTTAGATGGACTGAGCCTGATGAGAGGGGTGGTCAAGGTCTATACAGCTCCGATTGATCCCGGGTCAGTTTGCGGGGCCGGGGAGTCGACTTTGACGAAACCTACAAACTTGGCACAATTTTCCGTTTGATATTGATTAAACCTGGTTTATCTTTACTTTTACTCATATACTGATTTCTTCTTTGTGATGTTGGGGTATATTTTTGTTTACGAAACCTCCCTATTATTCCGCAGGCCTTTTCAAAATACGGTGAAATAAAATCCTTGAACCTGATCAAAGATATCATCACAGGATTTTCCAAACAGTATGCATTCATCGAATTCGATTTGCACGGAGATGCGGACGAAGCCTGTCAAGAGATGCACGGCAATTACCTTGACAACCACAATATATTCGTCGACTGGGAGTGCGGGAGGGTTTTCCCAAAGTGGCTGCCGAGACGTGTAGGTGAGTTCTGTCGATTTGCCTACTGCGGTATCTGTTGTACCTGTGAAATTACTCACATTACCACCGTGGAGATTGCTTTTGAGTGACTATTATAGCTGTTGGGGAAAATTTATTCAAGTCACAAAAAACGTTTCAGATTCAATAGTTACCGTAGTGATGACCCATTCCGACACTGTCGATTGGTCGCATTATTAATATTTCCACAAAATTTGTATGAGAAAGAAGGTTGAGAAAGGTCAAACTTGCCGAGTACACAGTATTTAGTGGGTTTTACTTCTTATTTTTTTGTACTGTCCACCCACAGATCATTATAATAATCATAATAATAGTAATTCTTACACTTTTCAAAGCAACCATAAACATGAAGCCTAACCTACCACTCTTATGTGTCCATCTAGGTTTTACTGGTCTTGTTTTTTTATTTTTTTATTTAAAATATTTCGTTAAAACTCGGAGAGGCGTTCCCAGCAATTTTACCAATCCTATTGGCTTTTACTCAAAATGAGATTGCATTTTCTCAAAATTCCTAGAAATTTGATTTGTGTCTAATAAAGCTGTTTAAATTGAAGAGATAGAACTACAGTACTTTACATTCAAAATGTTTCATATGATTTTATGTTTTTATAATTTTGTCTTTTTCTCTTCAGGGGGAGGACTTGGGGGCAGGAAGGAATCCGGACAGTTAAGATTTGGTGGGAAAGATCGACCGTTTAAGAAACCTTTCATATTAAGTAATACAGGTCAGGGTGCTGGAAGGGGCAGAGAAGAGGTACGTGGATATGCAGAAAAGGCCCAAAGGGGGGACGGTAGGGGAAGAGATGTCAAGGAGATGGATAGGCGATACGACAGAGACAAGGGATACGGTAGTACTAGGAAAGAAGGTAGCTACGAACCTGAATACAGGGAGAGAAGGGGCGGTAGAAGCAGGGAGAAACAGAGGGACGGGTACAGGGAGAGAAGCCAGGAGAGGGAGACTGACAGGTACAGGAGACGTGATAGGGGCAGGGATAAGTATGAGGATAGAGACGGTTACCACGACGACAGAGGTAGTTACAGACGAGACGATAAAGAGAGATACAGAGAGAGGAGAAGAGACAGGAAGGAATCGGAGGAGAAAGTGAGTAAGAGGAGGAGGAGAGGTGACTCCGAGGAGAGGGAAGAGAGGCAAGACGGGAGGAATGAACGATCAGAGAGATACGGGCAGAGAAGGTTCACGGAGGAGAAGGTCGCGACCCGAGAAGGAATTGGATCGCCCGAGAGAGAAGATAGGAGGAACAGGCGGTTTACAGAGGGGAAACGAGAAGGGACATCGGATTATTCTGAAAGATACACAGAGGGTGAGAAGAGGCCTTGGAGCAGGAGAAAATTCACTGAGGGGAAAGGAGAAGGAGATCCATGAAATGGAAGGTGCTGATTGGTTGTAAAGTAAGTAGGCCAACTCCTCCAGTTGCCATGGGCAACAGAGGTGGGTTGCCATATTATATTGTATGCAAAAGAATTCAAGCACAATGGAGATTTGCAATCGGCCTGGTGAGGGGCATGGCAGGGGATGTTTATATGTTTTGTAATTCACGTAGAAACAAGGCTTATAGCAGGTTCATATCAGAAGGACACACTGCTATTTCTCTATTCACATATATAGAGAACTGGTATATATACATGTATTGGTTGTGTCATAATAATGTTGTAGAGTTTGGGTCCTATCAATCTAATAAATAGGGCCATGTTGTAGTGTTATAATGCTATGTGCTATAATAGTTGTGCTCCTACCAGGGAAGGAAAGTGGCACAGTGCTACTATCTCTCTTCTTTCTAAAGATATCCTTGCATATAACATGTATCTATGATTGTATTTTGAGAGAATTTCCCCTCGAGAAGAAGTTTTCAGATTAGTCAATGAAACACACGTATCTTTGGGGTAACTATACAAAACATATAAAATAAATTATTAGGACAGAAAAAGTCATGAGGTGAACATCCAAAATGCTGTGCTACATATTAGCTCCAAGAAGTTCATTTGTCACAGACTTTAACCCACCCCCCTTCCCCACCCCCCTCCAAAAAAAACATACTAACAATAATATAAACAATGTACAATTTCGTTGCTGCAAAAACTAGATATATTTTTTTCTAAACAAACTTTACAAACTGTTGTATCAAACATAATTTGTCGTTATTACAAATAATTTAGCAGAAACCATCTTAAAAGCTTTGAAAGTCGGAAAACACAAGCATATTAAGTTTTGTGAATGTCATTCATGTAGTAATGCTGCATTCATATTTACCAATTACTATATAAAAACAACGCTCTACATAAAACCCAGACTGCATTTTGTAGTATTCACACCAATTTACAGCACTCTTGTTGTACAATCGCAACTTCAACCATCGTTATAACATCTTGTTGTTCCTGTAAGTTGTATCGTAAGTTGTATCCGTTCATCATTAGTGTGTTTGTATGTTTGATATCCATGTTTGAAGTCCATTTCCATTTACACTCAAAACACACTGCATCAAGTATTCGGTGTTGGCCAAATTTCCTCACCCTAACAACTGTTTAGATCTGACCCAGAAGTCAGTATCTATGCTTTTATATCTTGAACCATGGGCGGGATTACGGGGGGGCAAGAGGGGGCACTTGCCCCCCCACTTTTTCTCAAATCTTAGTTCACTTTTTTGTCGTTTTTGCAGACAAATGTGCACAACCCTAATCGAAATTATTCCCGCACAACAGCTCTATCAAATAGGCCTATTTGTTTCGAATCTAAGTCGAATTTATGTTTAAGATCGTAACATGTAGCATGCAGAATAACTGGAGCTGGAGCTAGCACATGGTTCGCAGCACAGGTTACGAATC
>KN882821.1:74243-88539 GCA_000934455.1 Apostichopus parvimensis
TAGAGCACTCGGGAAGTGCCGTTTCCGGCCATCTGGAGGGTTTGTAAAGCCAAAAAATTTCTTGTACGCTCCGCGCCAACCGATGGTGGCGCTCCGCTTAGAAAGTCTTGCTAGCAGGTTTGCCCCCCCACTTTCACAACTCAAATCCCGCCCCTGTCTTGAACATATCAAAATTTCATATTTTGCTAACTTGAAAAATTCTTACTACAACAAGAAGAAGAAACGAAAGTAAAATATAAATGAAATTATCAAAATAAGTTTTTGAAATTAAATAGTTTTATTGATATGTTTAGTATAAAGTAAGCTCTTAGCATCACAGTTTGTGAAGTTCTGCTCAGAAGGAAGCAGAAATCTAAAGGAAATCAGGTTTCTGTATTTGGTCTTGAAACGTTCCAAAGGAAACATCCAACTTGCAAATTCATTTTAAGGTCTAAACATACCTGTTACAAGGTTATAAGGTATTTACAATATCTAACAGACAGGTTTTTATTTGGGTTTTGCCGAAATATAAATAATTAGCTATGATGATGAAAGAGATCGAAAGAAGAGCTTAAACAGTTTAAATTCATTTCTTTCTCCTTTTTGACATACTTTACAAACTGAATCTTGAGAATAAATAAAGAAACAAACAAAAATCTAGAATACATGCTTCTCCTGAGAACTGCATTAGCACACAATAGGGACGTATGATAAAACAATAGAAAGAAAGGTCATATTACAAATATTTAAATTACAATGGATTGATTGTTAAATACATGTCTTAACTACAAGACTAATGAACAGAAAGAAAGAAAAAAAATAAAGACATGAAAAATGAAAAAGTGCAAAATATTGAAAGATGTTTTTACATTTTATAGAAAAAGCAAGGTGTTTAAATGGGACTCTATTTAATGTTTGAAAAAGAACCATTTGTCAATATTTTACAAGACTTTATTCTACAGCATAAAATACAAGAGAAATAAAAAAAAATAACCACAAAAAAAGACACTCTTTAGTATAAGGCATTTTGTTTTTGGGGGGGGGGTGTTAAAAACACCTTTGTTTAACTGCATTTTAAATCTGTACACTTTTGATTTGCTTTATTCATAAATTAAAATAAAAAAGGAGAATTGAGCCTGTTTATACTGTTGTTTCCCTCAACTACATCAGTAGAAACATACAATAGCCGATAATTTGGGTTAAAATGGGTACTATATATTGCTCAAAGCTTAACCATGATATGTTCATATTCTAACGTAGTAGGGATGTGTTGGGTACACTTTTTCCATCAAACTCCAGATTCTAATTTATAGGAAGAAAGGAATGTGTCTAAGTAAAGAAGGGTGGATTCTTTGAGATGCATTTCAGTTCATAGACCTGTCTGTTTGTCGTTGAAGTCTGTATGATATGTTAGCTACATTGCCGAGTCACTGCTGTCACATGTTGAGTTACAATATATACATGTTACTAAGGAATAAATGTCCTTACTTTGTGACAAAGTCAGGAGACCAGTACTACGGGAAATTTTACAACCTAATTAAACTTAATTAAACCTAAATAAAATGGCTGATTGTTTTCTTATGATGACAGTGTATTACAGTAATTGTTGTTAGGAAGGAGAAGGTTCATTGCAATCTCTTTCAGTTCGTTCCCAAAGCACTTGGGACGGTTGATAAGAAGTCATCGAGGATCTGCTGGTAGATAACTGGTGTGTCATGCACCAAGTGGGTTGCATACCCAACCATGGGAGGGACAGAGTCCTCATCAAGTTCCTTCATCCATTCCCCCCAAAACACCTGATGGGTCGTTGCCATGAATGCTTCCTTTTTCAAGCAGGAGTGGTGATATTAGCTCATATCCAGGAGAAGCTACATCCCCTACATACCATACACTGGGGATGTGTGGCAGGGAGGAACGGTATTGCCATCTGTCGGTTATTGGTACATACTTTTCCATCTGGTCGGTATATAGCCTGGCCCTCATGGAGGGAGAAATATCCCACTGCAAACTCCTCTTAGTTCATACCAAAGACACTTGAGATGGGCGGCAGGGAGTCGGTACCACCAGTGGGTAGTGCGGGTACATCTGGTGGCAGGGGACTGGTGTTGACCGTTCCCAGTTGAGAGATATGTGGTGTGTCTTGGGTGTAGGGGCTGGTGCCCACCATTTGATGGTACTCGGTGTTATGTCCATGTAATCTCACATTGGATGCAGTCACAGGTGCTGCGGTGGACGATTCTGTTTCATATGATGGAAAGGAAAAAAAGAATCTTTGAACAATTTAGATTGTTTTAGCCAAAAAAAAAACTTGATGCTTTGAAACTTCTCAGCTGTGCACAATAAAGTTTTTTTTGCAACCACATTTGTACTTCCTACTTTAAACAACATGCTTGAGTTTTCTCAATATGCTCTCATAGGCAGTAACTAAAGTAAAGAGGATATAGAAGGAAGTACACATTTAAGAGAAAAGAAGTAAATATTGATATTGATTAAATATGAAAGCAAAATCTTCTGCAGATATTCAAATTGATGTGTACCGTACAAGGGTGGCGGTCTGTCTGTACGGTAAATCTGACAAACCTGCTCCCTATATATGTGTTGCTTCCTATATCTTATAGATGATGTAGCTATATCAACCGGTACAAAATCTTACCAACCAGTACTATTTTGAAATTGATATCTTTCTGACCATCTGTATTTTAATTAACATTTTTCTGACCAGCAATCGCCGATTGCCAACACCTGTACTTATCTGCCACCAGTAAAGAGAGAATTGAATTCTAAGCATGTTAACATAGTGACACAAACCAGCCAGGATATTGAATCAAAACTGCAGTATGAATTGAATTGTTTGCTCCGAAAGGTAATATGGGGGTATTGAAGAATTCGGGAAACCAAAACTTGTCCAGTGTACATCTTCTGCTTCTTTATAAACTCTCTATGTTTAAATTTTCTCCCTTTCATCAATTCTTTTTTTTTGAAGGTCCGACCATACAAGCGGGATAGTTACCTCTGGTGTTGTATCCGGGCCCTGAGATAGAATCGTTTGGACTCGGATAAGCAGGATGGTTGACCCTTGACCTCTGTTCATCTCGTTGAGAGTAATTTCGGCTGATGACGGAGACTCTTTGAACGTTTGGACGCGGACCAGAAGTGAATCCGTCTGCACTCTGAGAGACAGGGTTTTGGAAAGAGTAACCTGAGAAAACAAAGGCAAACACAAACAGTGATAGAGACCGGGCTTTTGAAGATCAGATGTTTACACAGCCTAATTTTTTTTATTTTGTATGATTGTTAGCCATATTTTAAACGTTAGGTTTTAACAATTAGTGTGTGTGTGATATTTCGATTCTGGTGGAATTTTCTTCTAAAGGCGTACTGAAAGGAAAACAGACTGAGGACAATTGTAAACTGGACAGAAATGTTGATTGGAACAATTGAGCAACGAAAAGAGTAATATTAGAAAAAACAAGACAGGCAGTGAGTTGAAAGGAAGCAATATACGAAAATGCTGCAGGATGGCTATTTTGTAAACATGTTTTTTTCTCTCTCTCACTATGATTCCAGTTTTAACATTAATTGAGACACGTACCAGCTGAGGCTGTGTTGTATCCGTTGATTGATTGTCCCAGTCCATTAGCGCCCTCTTGTATCTCCATGGTAGCACCCGTCCCCTTGGTACCCACTGCACAGCTCCGATAGTAAACGTCATCCTGGGTAGGGTCCATGGGACCATACGGACCGGATGATCCGTCCCGGCTGTAGTAAGGCAAATTAGAATAGCTGGAGTATAACACACTAGGAGGATAATATGACGAATAAGGTCCGAAATAGCTGCCGCTTCGAAACGACGGTTGGTAACTTTTACCAGACTGGTCGAAATATAGATCGCTATTAGCCAATGGTTGGGTGTGGACATTACTAGAGGGCGGCATCATATTGTAATTTTGACTGATGACGCTGTTTCTCATTGATGACATCACAATGGGCGACATCGGTGGCGTCAGCATGCTACTCCTCGAGGGGTAACTTCCGTTATTGATGGCGTGCTGTTGGTAGGGCGTCATGGCGCCCGGTAGGTCTTTGTCATAGGACATGGACTGGTACTCCATGAGGCCTTCCCGGTTGTACCTTTCGGAGTAATCCTCTCGTTTACAGTTTGTGACGTCATTGGTGTCTTCACTGTGAATCTTAGAGGGAGCTGTTCTGTTTGCTAGGAAACAAGAGCCCGGCTGATTTTGGAGTGGCCTTGGTATGTTGTCTAGTTCTGGAGGGAAACAATTGGGCATTTAAATTTTAAGATGAGATAAATTCAAACAATTTTAATTTCATTACATTTTTTTTCATGTATTAACAAAAAGATCAATAGTCGTATACCTGTTTCTGTTATGTAAGGTGATATTTTCATGGGAAAGTTTGCAACTTCTGTGTTTTTCTTCTATCTAATCATTTTAACAACCCTGCATAATTGTTCATATGTTTTATTACTTTGCATGTGGGATTTATTCATGTGCTAGGTTCTTAATTTTCGGAATAAATGATTGGTCCTTTTGAAATTTCTCTCCAAACCTCAACCCGGAGACTGATTTACCATCTGGTCAGTTGTACCTGTGACCTTTACCGATCTAGGTAGCCTCGAAAATAAAAGCGCAATTGAAACGATGTAATGAAGGGGAAACTAAACAATTAAATATATTCAACAAGTAAACCCATCGGTACATATGTGTTTTCTTCATTTTGGTCTGTTCATATTGATTTCCTCATTACAGTGTACGGCACATAGAAGGCTATGAATTAAATTTAAATATAAATGCACCTCACCGCGCATGCACTGTATAAAGCACATATCAACTGCGTTAATGCAAATCCAACACGTACCCATGTTGCATTTATACTACCAGTTAAACGTCCCTTCAAGTTACGGTCATACCAGGGCCCCTAACAGGTAAATCAAGCACTCTGTCCATACCTCCTATCCCATAATAATCATTCTAATCGGGACATTTAAGTATATTTTACCATGGTGATTGAAATAAGTGACTTTTATTGAACCTCACCGGCTGCTTTTGTGTGCTTCTCCAGCCTGTTCTGCAATTCATTTTCTTTGTCGTTGTTAAACTGTGATTCCACTGCAAGGAGGATGTATTCGTCCAGGAGCATCCGTATTAAGTGAAATGATGCTACAAGCCAAAAAAAAAATGGAAATCTTAAAGGAGAACAATTTTTTTGACTGCATTTTCGGTGTATTATTTTTTTCTTGGTAAAGTTAAAACGATATAAACGCTAGCGTGTCAGTCTGTATCTGAAATACGGGACGAAGTGATCGTTCCCGGGAACAGGCTTTGTCAGATATGGCCCATCTAAGATCTTCCCTCCGGTCCTTCATTTCCTACCTCTACATCTCGTTCTCCCAAACCACAAACACCTTTTGAGCTAAGGTGAGAGACTTGAACCACGTTGGTTCAAGATGTAGCCTCTAGCTAATTATGATATTATTTACCATGAATGGCTCTTTTAAAACAATACACAAATCGATAAGTTTAAAGATGTCTTCGTTGTTTAATGTTTCTGCACGAATAAGCTTAGGACATTTAAACATATGTCAACAATGATATAAGTCACGCCCAAAGTTAATACCTACCAAAACTCTTTGCGTTGTTTAGTGTTAAATTATGCATAACTCTGGCACCAAAGAAAGACCACTTTAATAAAAAGTCTTGCGCCCTCTTCTTTAATGACTTTCCATTTTGTTTGCTGGGCTGTAGAAAAATAAATATAAATAAATAATTAATCTTGCCTCTGATGATAGCATGATTTTAACGCCAGCACGGCGGTGGCATTTCCACACCACTGAGTATTGGGTTCATTCCTGCCCCCTCAACCTCATACCCCCCCCCCCCCCATTGTCAACGTGTGTCGACGGTCTTGTAATAATGTTAGAAAATATGTCCTATATTTGATTGAGTTCGTATGTATGCTTAGCGAAAGATGCATCGAATCTCATTTGAACCTATTTGGTATTCAAAGTGGACGTCGCGACCCTCTCAAGAATCGCCGAACATTTTGTTTCTAAAGTTGACCCAAAAATTCGGGAGAGAAAAGAAATTGTCGATATTTAAGGGAGAAAAAAAGTGGAAAAATCTTGAACATAATTTTCTTCAACTTTTGCAAAATATAACACCATTTTGCAACTAAGCGCCCTTCAACTTAACAACAAAATTCACAAACTCGGGGAAGATATTATACCTCCATCCCATATGCCCCTTTCTCTAGGCCACAACATCCACCACTGCAGTATCGACAGGGTGTAAATTGGGATCATCAAACCAAGCAAACATTTACCTTGATCACTTTTGTTTCGACGACTTGATCAAGCCATTCGGTGAAAGCCTCTACAGTGGCTTGCTTCTTGAGTAATTCTCTAAAATCCCTCAAAACTAATGAATTGAAAGCTGAAGAAGACGAAAAAAAAGCATTAAATATGATGACTCAACTGAGAGCAGTGTGGATCAGAATGTGGGCTTGTGATCTAAGGATTGTAATGCAGGTTCGAGTCCTGGATAGATCATTACTTTGTTTCATTGGGCTAGGCACTTTATCTCCATCATGCCTCTCTTCACCCAGGTGTATAAATGGGGACTTCTGAGGTAACTTGTAGATACAGTTGCGTGCGCCGGTCTGCGGCTGCACCTTGTGGGGAAGTACCCCAAGGGGACTCGTATAGATGTGGTGTACTGTAGTGGCCCAGGAGAGATGGTTTGAATTGTGCACACTTTGATGTGTAGGTGTGACAAGTTACCAATGACTATAGGTTATGTGTTGTAAAGTCTTGTGAAGGGGCCTTGGCCTCAAACAAGACTGTAAACCTTCAACTTTATTGTTAACGTTAACTGTTCATGTAGAAATGGAATTATTGTGTTGAAATAGCAAGAGTAGTGATAGTAAAAGAGCGGGGCCAACGGAAAAAAATGTTACCGTTGGTCAGATCCAACCAAGTTGACGCTGGGCCCTGAAAAAAGCGGAGTATTTGCGAACTCGAATGAAACTATATAGCATCTTTTGAATTACTGAAATTGTACTAATTTCCAGGGAGACTCTGTTGCTCCATTGGCCCCTCCCTGTGACAGCCAGACGCCGATGGTTTCTGCTGTCCCATAATTCTTTTAAAACGATAAAGTCATCTGGTTATACATTTCTGTACTATACTCACATTCCGCGTTAAGTTCGTTGTCAGGATCCTCCGTGCTGGTTGTTAACAGTGCCTGCGATCCGATATTGTTTAAGTCAACTTTTTCTAGATCGGATCCCATTTGGTCCACTGTTTCTTGATCGAATAGAACTGGCCGTGCGGTCTATATATGGTGAATGAATGTGTGCACGTGTTGATTGAAATGATTGAATGTTATATTGTTTGTAACTGATTCACTTGTACACAAACTTTTTCCTGCCACGTACTCAGTACCCCTTCGGTCTGAAAGGCATCTGAACGTAACCTCAGCACGAGCTTCCTTATGCTGACTAATTTAGATTTTTTGGGTTCACTGTCTGTAATATAATTAGCAGACTATAACTACACTCTTTATCATATTTATAGCTCTTACATTATGTTCACTTCATACTCCCTCATCCCTCACCCACCCCTCCCCTCCCCACCCCTCCCCCACCCCTCGTCATTCGCTGAACATGAAATCAATCCATCTCTCCATTAATCTTACGCCAGTGGCATTTTCCCTGTTAGTTCGACTTTATACCATCCAGTTTGAATACCCAGGTGTCTCCACCAGAGAAGGTGATCATGTTATAGAAACTGTTGATTGTTTTCAAGCATGACATTCTCTAGAGCAGTATTTCCTGGTACTTTAGCATTACGATATTGTCCCAACTTTCTGACTTCACTAAGTTTACTTCGGGACTTCATGATTATTCATGAAATCATACATACGTCATTCATTATTTGCATATTACCTGTGCAAGATGAAGGAATGAAGTTTGTCGCTTCAATGACTGGACAAATCTCCTAGCAACCGTTATCTTGGCATCTTGTAGATTCTCCGGTAAACTTTCCATAGCAGTCTGTAACCACTTCTCCCATTGGCTAGCGAAACTTCTGATATCTGACAGAAGACTACAAAAGAAATTTAAAACAGGACCATGATGACAAAGTTCAGACCGCGCATTTATGGTGGAAGAGGATTGAATCGGAATCCGGGGGGGGGGGGTGCTGGGGCGGGGCGGGTAGAATGAATCCTCTATGCATTGCGTTCTTTATAAGAAATGACACCCTAAAAAGAACCGGGGCACAAAAGCTAAACAACTGATCCGCTCCAGGGGGGTAGGAAACTTCCAAAAAGTGGGGGAAGGGGGGGGGGCACAACATCAGAGGGGCACTTCATTCCACAACCACCACTCGTTGTGCTATAAACCGATACACACCGGCCATATTACTTAAATATATATATATGATGTGTTAGTATGCTATATCAATACTATTATGCTGCACGTGAATAACTAAAATAAAATAATAAAGTTAACAAAGGCTTAATATATCCAAAAGAAGGGGCACATTTTATTTGCCAGTAGGGCATATTCGCTATTTTGGAAAAAAGTGGGGGATGTGTCCCCAGTGCCCCCCCCCCCCGGCTCCTACCTCCTGATCCGTTCTCAAGCCCATCAACCCCTTGCACTGAGACTGTGACCGTGTGGTCATCGTCGATTCGTGACGATTCCCTCAGGAAAATGAACAGAAACTACACACGATATCAGTCAAAATGGTGAGAAGAGATACTTTTTAAGAAAAAGTCGCCCAGGAAAGAACCTGGGCACGAAAACAAAACTACCAAACGACTGATCCGCTCTCAGCCCCAGTCCCCTTGCATCGGGACTGTGACTGTGTGTTCATTGTCGGGTGTGCATCACCATTCCCCTCGAAAGGGAACAGATACTACACATGATCTTAGCCAAAAGGCCGAGAAGCGATGAGAAGAGATATGCATTGCGTATACCGCGAATTATTTTGCAATTAACAGAAGGAACTTACATTTAAGTAAATAACGGAAATATGAGTCATAAAAATTAAAATTGGCATTTACAGTGATGGTAATCAATAATACCCTGCATCAAAACAAAGTATTATAATTTGTCAAAATTAGCGGGGAAAAAGCCCTTGGTGGAAATGTTCATAAAATGTCTTACTTTTCAGGCATTTCTTGCATCGTGGCCGGTATAAGTATATCAATGGTTGTCTTGTACAGTATAGAGTCACATATGCAAATTAGATCGACGACGATGTTGTTATCAACCAATGGGAGCAAATGATCGGGCATTCCTTGCCAAAAGTGAAGTAGAAAATTTGGAATCTAGAAATTCAAAATAAATTATTTTAGGTTAGAAATATAACAAATATTACAAAGAAACACAATTTGAAAATTTTGCTACTCGTAATAAATAGATAAAATAGTTGTGGAAAACCAACTCTTGTTTCTCATCGGTATTTCATGTTTTGTGTAGTCCTGCAATACGGTTATTCCATGTGAAACATTAACCAATCAGATGCGGGTATTTTCTGTGACGTATTGTATTGTATATTCATTAAGAAGATGTTATAAGACACTATAGAGACGTGACAAACCTTAGTTTCCCTTAAGATAATTATTTCCTATAAAATATTTCTGGCAGCCAAGCTTTGTCAATTCTATGCCTCTTTTGGAGAAATTCCAGTTTCCGAACCACGCAATGCATATGACAGGCCCTTGACCTGTTCGAAGTCATAAAAAAGTCTCCCTACGATGTATGCTTTCTAGAATCAACCAATCAGTGAAGAACTTTCCCTCATGTGAGACGTTGGCCTAACGTGTCTTCTTCGAAATTTCGACAAAAGAGTTAATAGAAACCGTACTTTGTAAACCTCACGACTGTCGTAATTAATCATTGACTGTGTGTGTAAGTTAGATGACAGTTACAACAATTCTTACGTCAGTGAATGTGAAACAAAGGCTTGGATTATTAGCAAAGTTCCCGAGTATCCCTTGTTATTAATGACGCGAGCTCACTGATCACGTGAATGAAGGATCATTCACCGATTGGTTGTTTCGACATTGGCAGATCGTGTGACTAAGACAACGGTTAGATCAACTCGATTTGATATTAATCAAGGATTACTTTTAGCGGGGATAAAAATAACTTTCGATATGTTCTTGACCGTACTATCGGTATAGCTAAATCATCTGGACTATAAAGAGCTATTACTAGTTCGATTTTTTCACTCCCTTTTTCCCCCTTTTCCTTTTTTAACTGCGATATGATCAAGTAGAAGATACTCTTGATATTCATAACTAATAAACTTACTTCATCAAAGGCAGCGTTGATAACTGTATCTAGGATGCACTGGCAATGTGTTTTGTACATAACCAGTAGCGTATCTGCCTGCAAGGGGAAGAGGAAATAAAAATATAAAATCTCTTTCATCAAATGAAAGGAGAACAATTACACATCAGGCCGCTAATGTGACGTCATGATATGTTTGGTACATAACACACGCCCATTATATCCCGGCCCGGGCCTCTTCCGGGGGCAGCGGAAGGGGGTTGAATAACGATGGAGGGTGCACACAAGCTTCGAGGAACAATAGGATATGTGACATGTATGGTCTTGTTTTAAAATGGGATCCTCCCCATCCCGTTCCCTTGCTACGCTTCCCTTGTCCTCTTCTGTTTCTTAACGTTTATTTGACACAGCCCAATGCTATATACGAAATGAGTACGATGAATGACCCTACATATATTATAACATGAACTAAATTCATGCATTTTCTTACCTTTTCTTTCGATATCGTAAATGGGAGGATTAAGTGTTCTGCATTCGGGAATTCTGGTAATAAAGTACCCGTCTTTGAAGCTAGTGAATATTTTCTCGTGAAACCACCCTGTGTAGAAAACCATATAAAATGAATATATGGCAACAGTATGGAACGTTTGGAATAGAGAGCGTGCATTTGGATGGAATTTTAATTTAATTTCTGTTTTTGTTCCCTCCGACAGAAGGGACTACAAACCAGACTACTGTAAGGTTTAATTAATCAATGGCTCTAAAACATCTCTCGTCATTCCTCCAACATCCCACCCCTTCCTCCCAAACACACACAACAACCTGAGGCAAACCTCTGTAAATCTTACTAAATAATGGAATAGGAACCCCACCCATCCGTCCCACCCTTACTCCTTCAGGCAGATAAATGCTATACACAACACGATAAAGCCAACACGTGACATTACATACCTCTCTAACAAAAACTTGGAATTTATTATAATTTTCCCATTCATTTAAAACACACAATTATATTCTTATGAAGAAATATGGAGACCATCCCATCATAAACACAGTTACATCAACGCTTTCAAACATTCACCCGATTGATCACCCTTCTCCAACCCCGGGTGCCCCTCTCCCGAACAGTCCACCCCCCCCCCCCACACACACACTTTCGATCCTTATGATAAATCCGCTTCATCAATACCCCGTAGCAATGCCGTTTGCGGTTATTATGATGTCATTATTTTGTGGAAATAACCTTAAAGACAGTCTGTTATACCCTTCCAAATGTCCTTCTAACAGATACATCGCGGTTATGACGTGTAACCTTGTATATACTGCTCATGTAGATGTGCACATGGGACTGATTATTTGCTCACGTGCAAACCTTCTTGATAACTTCTGCGTTTCGTTATCTGACTTTTCGTACATTTCAGCATTGTAAATTAAATTATGCCTAGTACCGATCAGATTATAAACGAGAATACAACTAATAAGCTAGGCTATATTTACCATATACCGTCACACAATGCCTAATGCCAGTCTCCATATTTAATTAAAGAATAGAGAAAAAAAATATTCACTCCTCAAAACCAACATTACAACCACTTGAGATTTAAAAAAAAACTTGTAAGTTTAAAAATGATCCTTCCAAAAAATTTCATTAAAAAATTTTCACAACAAAAAGTGATAAAAAAAAAGAAAGAAGAAAAAGCGGGTTCGGTTTTTGCTCGTCGGATTTGATTAAAGAAAAGAAGGGGAAAAAAAACTAGGCAGGATAATGATACGGCTGTAAGCGCTTACGCTTCTTAAGTGGTTGAATACTGCGGCTTACAAGAGTGAGGCGTAATTACAGTCTTAATCCTTCCTAGTGCTTATTGACATTAGCAAGTTAATACGAGAATCGGAAGAAGTTGGTAAACAGAGTGAAGAAGAAGAGTATCGTAAAGGTTTCCAGAATGAGAGAAAGAGAAAGAGAGCTGGAGACAGAGGTGGAGAGATGGAGAGAGAAAATTTGTCCACTCTAACCAAAACGTGTATCGAAGTGCAATAATGCATGAAGCCTACACAGTGGCGCCTCGATACTTATTAAAGTGGTATAACGAATTTACGCGTTTACAGGAGGATGTATAGACACGTAAAGATGTGACGCGTTGAAATATTTACTACTTGACATGAGGGACAGACGTATATGGAGACACATCATACACATAGACACATATAGGTGTCTGTGTACTGAAGTAAATAATGTTACGGCAGCAGTTCTTAACTAATTTAACTGCCAACAAAGTGATACGTTGATCGAGCTTGTCTGTATTTTTGCTTGCTCTTTGGGGCAAACCTTTACCC
Organism: Apostichopus parvimensis; assembly: GCA_000934455.1. Lineage (NCBI taxonomy): Eukaryota > Metazoa > Echinodermata > Holothuroidea > Aspidochirotida > Stichopodidae > Apostichopus > Apostichopus parvimensis. The sequence goes on from KN882821.1 coordinate 86,880, forward strand.
AGGATTGGGTAAATTATTTGCACAATCTTTTAGAGTGAGTCACGAAAAGAAAGGACGGTTGAAACACCACGTGTGTTGACACTTAATGAGATAAGGTATAAAGCAGAAGTGAGGGCGTCTTCCAGTATGGTTAAGCGGTAGGAAATTATTCCTGTTGTTAAAATGGTGGTGGCGCTTTAGGAATGTAAAAGTTGTGCGAAATTCAAGTACTACCGTATTACTCTGTAGTATGAAAATACTGTTGGGTAAAGCTTTGATTTGCAAGGAAGGTATTGTATTGATAACGTGCAGCTGAAACATGAGGGTGCACAGTGTTATATCGACACCCTTCAAGTAAACAGTAAAATTATTGCACAAAAAGTAAAATAAATTTGATGTGAAAATAATGTTTCTGTTTGCCAAAAGAGAATATTGATTTCGTCAGGGAGGCTTTTGTTTTCTCTCTCCCTTTTACATTTTTTTTACTATAAATATTCCTACCGAAGCTTTTACACACCATGATGGCAAGCTACAGATGAACTGAGAAAACTACACATGTCCTTCACATAAGGCCTGACGATAAGAGAGACAGTGGTAAGGCAGGAGCAGGAGGGGGGGGGGGTACAACTTCGAGGTCCGGAGTCAAGTGGGGCTGGGGGGGGGGGGTGGTTCTAGAACATTATTTTCCTAACGATGCAAATTTGCAATTCAAAGAGGTACGCCCGTTGATAGAATCGTTCCCGGTCTCAACCTGGCTTTTCACACTACTGCATGTGGCTGAACCAACAAAGATAATGGTGCTAATTTTCCCACCAACTATTTGGAACATTGTCAAATATTGTTTGATTTCCCGAAATGCAAAATGGATTTGATAACTAACTAGCACTTCATGTAAAACTGATGGTCTTGAATGATGTGTGATATAAGAATATGAAATCGTGTGTATATTGTGACTGTTAGGATATATATTTGGGAACATTGGTATATAAACGAAACGAATAAAAAAACGATGAATTTGCTGTCTTTCGAATAAACAAGAGGCAAAGGATGCATAGCTGCCTAACTGCCAAGCCTGGTACGTATCCTTGATGGAGCACGTGGAGGGGGTTGTTCCCCATATACAGACTACCGTGTGCCCTCTCCCAAACACATTTTGTGCAACCACCATGTGCACAAAAGATTTCCCCTTTAACCCCCCCCCCCTCGCCCACTCCCACAAGTCGGACGTCCTGGCTATGGGATCTGCGACAGTATACTATAAACCATATATATATTACTATATATATGTGTGTGTGTAGGCTACGTAGAATAGAACCTAACGTTACAAAACCTGTACAGTTTTGAATTATTTATTCCCGTTTGACTTCACCATATATCCTATAGCTTTTAGATAAATTCTTATAATAAGTTGAAATACGTGCAAATATTGTTGCACTTTACTCTCTCGCGGCGTTCTCATCTTCATCCTTTTTTCTTGTTTTTTTGGTTCTAGTGATGGATCGATTACATTCCCGTCGCTTTTCGCTCGATCTTATAATTTGCGAACACAACTTTTTTTTTCTCAAGCCCCTTTTGTGTTTTTTTTTTTGGTTTTAATGTGTGGGAATAAAACCAACTGGTTTCCGTAGCAGCGCCGGCATTTCGTTAATTTTGTTCGACAGTTTTCGTTGACATAACACTC
>KN882821.1:90909-107721 GCA_000934455.1 Apostichopus parvimensis
GGTGTCGGTCGTTTTATAGAGGGGCAGGGTAAATTACCTCAAATGAGACTTTACAAGCCCCATGGGCCTAAATTGCTACGTTTACTTTAATTAGATAGGCCTATAGTGTTTTAGACTATTAAAATAGTAAATGTTATTAGTACTTTTAAGGGAATTTCTTGAGGAATTAGAAAAAAATTATCCGCCAAGGGCAATTTTTTTTTTAAACTCAGCAATTCATATGCCATTAAAGGTACCCGGGCACATGGATATAGATGACAGATTTACAAGACAATCAACTATTGTATTAATGACAACACATGCATGCATTAATATTAAACAATAGACGCTTTGAAAAATACTTAAAACACAAATACTTACCTCACTGTTCAATCTTGCTCCGGAAAACCTAAGAAGACAAAAAGTAGTAAATATTGAAAATGAAAAAAAAAAATTGGTGCAACTAAGAAGAACCGTTTTTTTTTGTCCGGGGAGGGGGGGGGGTAGCAGAGGGGGCATAAATGTGTTATCACACAATTATATTACATTTTGCAATATCCACATTGCAACCTTCATAAGTCATATTTGAGGAAACTGAAACCATTATTAATAATTCACCATTACCACGTGTACAACAGCTCTCGTCATACAGTCATACGTCATACGTAATACAGTCCTTATGAGTTTGGTTGCATTATAGGATCAACCGGATATAAGAAATATTGTACTGTTAGTTTGGCCCATTTGGTGTTCCATATATATATATATATATATATATATATATATATATATATATATATATATATCATGTTGTAGTAATGCGGGCGCTTTTGTTTCAAAGCACGGAATTTTATCAATTTGACTCATTGGCTGACGTCACAAACCGCTATATACCTTAGCGATGTCATCGAGACGATAAACAATTTATCTTATCAAACAAAAATAAAACAACAAAGCATGCAGTATTTTCAAATCGTTTGTGAGACCTATTTCTTGATTACGTAACTACAGCATCAACAAGAAACATCAAAGGTTAGCCGACTGTGTCTACAAATTGTTAAAATAAAAAGAGGTCATTTTCGTTATTCTTAGGTAAATCAAAGATCATCATAAATAGTAGAATATCTCTGACTCTTTGTTTGGCAGGGTAAGATTAAGGGGGTATAAAGGTATCCTCTGATTCCGGAAGAGAGGGGCAATTATCCCTCAATAAGTGATCCCTTTTTAGGCTTGATGACAGTAATACAAATTTGAGTAACAGCACCGTAACGGTAATTTGTATAAACTCTTACCATTGAAATGGCATGACGTAACGTGGACATGAATATTCAGTGTTTTATCGTCAGCCAGTACGTTTAGAAACAATGTATCAATTCTAATACCACTATATCGATTGTCCTTTTCATACCACGCTTAAAAACGCTCGTACTGACAGTATAAACAGTTCCTTTATATACTAGAAACATGATATTCATAGTGCTTATACTGTCAGTACAAGTGCTTTAAAAAGCGGGACATGAAATTACAAAATTTCAAATATTTTTCCCAACTGGGTATTTCTTGTTCTGTTGGTGAGTATTTCTGAACGTGTACCTTTATCGTCTGTTTTACTATTTTCGAACACAGATACCAAGAAGGCTAAGGTTGTCGCTGTTAAATTAGCTTTCTCTCACTCCCTGATTGCCAGAGCGTCTCATTTATCTGTAGCAGCATGGAAATCTTACCATGTTAGAGTATGTATTAATTGTTATACTTCCATGTTATAATAATTTAGACTTATATTTTCTTGTTGCAACAAATGTTGGAGACGGGAAAGGAAGGCCTAGAGGTGGGAATGGAAGTTTGGGGTACAGTTCAGGTGTGGAGTAAATCGGGAGGATAACTTAATTCATCCCAACACATTGTCTGTGTATGCATCTTGTATTTCGTAGCGTGCGAGGTTCTAATAATGATACTTTTAGTTTGTAGACTTTAACTGTAATCTTTCGCTTAAAGGCTAGCATTACCGACAAATGTCCATAAAACATAACACGAGGCCCTCTATATATTATACGTTTACTGACGCATACTGAGAGAGTGAGAGAGGGAGCTGTCGTTGGGCTGCACCCTGAGACCCTAGGTCAATGAAGGGCACATGACACAAGGGAGGCGGTCAGGGAAAATATGGGATAAAGAATAGTGTATTTTTATTTTCATGCTACATATCTAAAGAAAAGTGAAGTGTGTAAGACGAAATGGTCCCGAGAAACTCATAGTTGTCCCGTTGCCCGAACGGGCTATCGACCCATCTGTCCCTATACAATCTAGCCCGTTTGCTAACAACCACCACCATCCCCTCCCGACCGCGATTATTAAAAGCCTTCAAAATAGGACTGTGACCAAGTGATGAAAAGAAAGTTACATCCTTACATCACAGATGCAAGTGGATTTTACTAAAAAGTGAACACAGACTGCCTTTTTACCGTTGTTTTGTTTTCGGTTAAGTAAGACTGTTCAACAATAAGTAGATACATATTAGTATAAGCACGGTCAATTTTATCGGCAGTGACATGAACAGGTTGCTTGCATCTTAGCTGCTCTGCACGTCACTGGATCTAATTAACCAGATTTACTTAATTTACTTTATGTCGGCCTAATTAACGCATCTCGATCCGGGCTATTGTCTTTAGTACCTTTTCGATAATACAGTAACAAAATATACCATTAATCAACTCTAGAAAATAATTGTATTAACTCAAATTTACTAAGGAAAGAAAAAAAATTCTCAATTTGCATCCCAATCTATAATGTACGTTAAAACTAAAATGTACCCGCTGTGTAATAAAACTGTCTCTGCCTGGAGACTTCAAAACATGGTTCGAAGAGGCACACTTTTTAAAATCTTGAAACCGTACGTGGAAACCAGAATAAAAACTTTTACACGTTTCTAAGATGTCATAGTTACACACGAACAACTTAAAAAGTTTATGGTATGATGTCAAGATGGCGGAAACGTAATACAGTCATAAAACTATTAAAGTCGATGCGAAGAAAGGGTTAAAGGGCTAATTAGATCAGTCTCGGGAGGTCAAGTAAAGGTAAATGGTCCACATTAATGGACTGGTGGAGGCTTAAAAAAAGAAAAGTCACGTGACACATACGTGACAAAGATGAAGAATTGTTAGTACGAGCAGCTATAATATGAATCCATGCATCGATACATATATATATATATATTCTTTTTTGAAACATCTATATTAGTTTAAACTAAACTGCATGGTAATCGAATAAAGAATGTAAAATATTTCATTTATGGTAAAAGTTCTTTGACAGGCAATATGATCAAGGAACCTTTGAGGAGTGTGGGGGTGGGGTTGAAGGGGGGTGGGTGATAATGGGCCTATAATCAAGATGGGCATATGCATAAACAGTCATATAACCATTGATCCTGATGGAAAACTTGGAAAGCAAAGACGCTTGAATTTTCAAATATATTTACTTTGTTCTATATTTCTTTAGCTTGTTTATCTCTTTACTTTGAAAGAGTTTCCATTGGTAAAAGGTACGACCCTCTCCCTATCCCCTCCCCCACGAAAGAAAGAAGTGCAAGCGATATCAAAACACTATGGTAAAACAAACAGTCTGATAACAAAAGCCGTCGAGATCGAGTTCGGGCACTGGGAACAACTTTATGAATGTTGGGTACCCTGTTTGCACAAATAAGAGGACACTATCATTAATCCCATATTTGGCAGTACCCCTTTAATGAACCCCGACCCCGGGGATTTATCGAACCAATGTTTTGTTTATTTCGTCATTTCTAACGACTAATGTTAAGAAAGAAAGAAAAAAAAAACGCTCATATAGGAATAAAATATTGGGAGTCAAACTTCAGTTCGTGCTTAAGTTAATTTATTAAGAATATGATAATTATGTTTACCTTGTAAGTCCCTTGATAGAGTAGACTGTGTGGTAGTAAGCACTCGTCTCCTTAATGCCTATCCCATAATAATGATACCTAACGACGAACAAAACAAAATGAAAAGAGAGTTATTAAACTTAAAAATATGTATAGCACAAACTGGGAGAGCCCCCCCCAAAAAAAAAAAATTGCTAACTAGTAATAGCTTTGATAATATCGGCGTATTATTTCGCACTGATTTGTTTTGCTGGACCTTTAAGGTACCGCACATGAATGTGTATATATATATACTTACTTAGAATGTCCTCTCGTTCCCAGTCTCCTTGTCGTTAAGTTTGGAAATTTTTGTCGAATTGTCTGTAAAGGAGAGAGTAAAGCAACATGTTTGAAAATAATTTGATAAACTATACGGACAGAAAGACAGACAACTTTCATGTGTGAGTTGACGTGAGTTGCCAAAGATATTTATGACAGAATATAGTTTATACATTTTTATAGCAGCCTCACCATTCGCCCCTCCCCCTTTACCCCACCAAAAAGGAAAAAAAAGATAAGAAATATGAACAACTCTAAACAAGGTAGTTCAAAACGCCTTTCTTATTTCATAGCAAACAACTATAGGGTACAATCATCAATAATAAAGGCAAGAAGTTGAGAAACCGACCAGCTTCTTCTGAAATAATGTGAGCTTATTTAATCCTATTAGCCACAAAAATAGTGCGACTGGTCGTCATAATAATTCCTGACAAAATTTTCAGAACAAGAAAACTAGAATAAAGGAAAACAAAAAGTGTCAATACAGCGAGTGATTTCCCTCTAATGTGTCAGATGGTGGAGTTGACGAGGGGCTATAGGAGGGAGAGGTTGAACTACATTCTGCAAATGGATTGTAAGCAGGTTAGATGTAGATAACATCTCATCAAAAGCAAAACATATAAGTGTATATCCCCACTTGCGGATCAAAAACAAAGGTATACCGTCCACAACACATTGACCAACTTAAAAACTTTTGTTAGTGGTTCAAAGTCAACTACGGTCCAATATTATACATGGACTGTTACTTTGGCCCACACGGAACACTTTATCGTAGTGGGTAAACGTGAGTATTGGTGCGAGTAATACACATATACTGTTACGGGCGGAACGATTATTGTACGCGGACATGCACTTTGTAGAATTTTCCACGGCAAAGAATCGTAGTTAAACTTGATTGAACGTTTGGTTGAAATTGTTTGGACGGGGGTGGGGTGTGGTGTAACATATGGGGGAAAGAGAGGCTGTTTCGTCATGTCGGCTCCTTTAAGTATATTTTATATTTCACACGTCGATTAAAACCACAGGTCTAATAAAAGTCGTTTTCAGTTTAACCATTTACACTATTACCTTTTCCATTAGGAAAATTAATTTTGATTAAACAAAAATCCGAGAATATGAACGAATCCCTTTTCTGGAGGCTTTTTCATGCTATTTCGAAGACTTCACTTATTCGGATGCTAACAATTATATATATTTCTTTTATAGGTTTCATTATCCTGGTATAGCAGCATCTTGTCGTATTCTAATAATCAGTGTTTCTCCTCTTAAATTCCAGTAATTTTATTCACTGCTACCGGAAAATTCCACTTTGATTATTGGAGAAACAATAAAATCTAATTTCGTCGCAAACTTCTAAAAATAAAAAAATAAAATAAAACAACCAAAGGTATGAATCATGAGACGCCAAATACGCAACTAATGTAAATAATGACGACCTTAATTTAAACCCAAATGACAATTCTATCAGAAAACATAGCCGCATTGGTTGACTTTGTTGATTAATTACCGCGATAACCGGCATATTACGCGGTATATCAAAGGCGATAAACGACCCGCTACAATTCTACACCAAACAGTCTCTGCTGTATACACGAAAATCCGTTAATTTTTGTGGCAACAAACTACAGTAACATGAAAACTTTACAGGGTATTAACGATACGTTTACAAGTGTTCGGTCCCGCTTAATGCTTCGATCGCGTTTACATAGTGGTAGAAATCCAAATAGGCTATTTACGTCATCAATGACTGTGTAATCTCCTTGATTACAAGACAGTTAAAAACTTTGTTCAAATATTACTTGCTACTTAACGTCCTCTCGTACTATCGGTAGCTTATTATAAACGACACGGTGTATATGTATCAGGTGTATAGATATACGTAGCGGGAACATTTTATGTGGTAATATTTGCCCCCTTCTTTTCTTTCAATACGGTACGAGTGATTTTCAACAGCCTCAAACTGTATAGCATGATTTATATCGTTTTGATTTTTAGTTTTGTTTTAGTTTAAGCATGGATATGCTATTTGTGTTTGGTGTTTAATTAACAGTAAGTAGGTTGCTAGACAGACTTTGTACGCATTATTTTGTAGGTTATTATGAAGGTGACGCATACTTTATAGATATCAGTTTGCAATTGGTATACGTTTAGTGATAGACAACATAATTTGAAACTTTGAAGCAGGTATGAACATATCAACAATATAACGGATTGACTAAAATATGAACAAACAAAATCATCAAAACAGATAAGTAAACAAACATGAAGGAAAATAAAGCGACTGCGCAAGAAGATAATGAAGACCAAAAAAATTTACATCATAATAGATAGTTTTAATTAGTGTATCAGAACTTACTTTTCCAAAGGTCGCCGCGCAGGCTGGCTCCAACTGTTCTTTTCTGCAGAAGTCCAAATAATGAGCGTAAAGAATACATCGAGGTAGACAGACGCCCTCACAAATACAATAGTTTTCCTCCAGCCTGTCAATATGAAGAAATGGATCTAAATATTTGCCGTAGTAGACGCAACTTGCCAGAGAGGAACGTCAGTTTGTGTTAACACTAGAGATGGGGTAGTAGGGGGTTGAAGTGGACAGGGGAATGGGTGTGCTCTTCCCGTCAGAAGTTCTACGTACATTTTATCGTCGTTGTGTAAAGAGCACAGAGCTTGTTCATAGAAAGGGAGTGTTTGTGTGGTGGTGGTGGTGTGATGGTGGTGGTGATGAGGGTGGGGGGGGGGGAGAAAGTCTTGGTCAATACGTTCGTATCATACTACTCGACCGTCATAGTCGGTGGTCACTGAATGGAAGCGCTCCAGGGAAAAGCGACAGATGTCAGACGCTCAACTGACATCGTATGGTCTTTGTGTAAAGACAAAACACAGAGTCTTTTACAGGGAAAGAGAGTTGGGGGGGGGGTAGGGGACATATAATAACATTTAATCACACTAAATGTCTCTATGGTGTGGAGGTTATCACCGATTTGCTATAGTTTGGTAGAAAAGTAAGATAATCGTTTCAGAGTATTTACCATGACACCGTAATTGTGCTTGTAATAAAATCTGAATATTTTATTTTATATGAAGTGTCTTTCCTCACTCCACACCCCACCCCCTTGAATCATCTCTTACGGCTTATTACTACTTATGTTTGAATGCGTATAGGCAACAAAATTATGTAAACATGCAATCGAATTATGTATAACTCTCAAATAATCTTTGAGTGGATATATGGACAGCGAAAGAGCACGAAGGACATAAGGACAGGGCACATGCCTTCCATAGCATCTAGTTTTGAAAAAGCATGAAAACATATATAACAATTTCCCCTTCTTTATTTAATGAAAAGTTCCCATCTTTCCATCTTGGTATTATTACAAAGTGTTCTCTCCCTTGGGTAACCCACAAGGGCCTTTTTAGTTAATTAGAGAGGGGTTCGTGGTGCAGAATTCACAGGGAATTCACGTGTAGGAGATTTTGTGGTAAGTTTGTAAAATTGCCTTATAAAACCATATCAGTCATATGTTCTCTGCACGTTGAAAGTGGCGCCGTACATATTTACAGGCTACTGTCTTGAAATTTGATTTAATTGCGACAATACTATTTTACATTGATCAATTTCGGCATGAATTGAAACATTGCTGCAAAACCATTCCCTGTAGTAAATTTCTTATTTAATCTAGTTTTTGTTTTTTAATAATTGTCTTTGGTTTAGCTTCTTTGTTGTTTGACTCACCATTGTAACGTTAAAGCGGTCTGTTTCTTTTTGTCTTTTATCATTTGTGAGATTGTTTTCTTCGGTGGAGAGGATGCACCATCCTCCTCCGTCCTCATGGTTCCTTCTGTCTTGGTGTCATCATCTGACCTTGCTTCATCTAAATCTTCTCCCTGAACACAATCGTTATCTTCATCATTGCCAAGCTTACTCTTCTTTGTCGATCCTGAATAAAAAAGAATCAATTTTAATTGAAAGTAAGCTTTCAAATAACTTAATGAACAACGGAAAACTGATTGGGAAATAATAAACACATTTGGAAGATTAAAGTCATCTTTTTTTTTGGCTATTTAAATGAGGACTACAACCAGTGAGCTGATTATTAAATGTCGTTTGCGCTTACTACTAAACAGTCCAGCCCATAGTTTGTGACGAATAATATTTAACCCATTTCTGTTTTTATAAGGGGGGGGGGGGGGGGGGAGGAGCCAGTCAGAATCCAATTATTTAGCTTACTGTGTAAGCAGCGACACCGCCCCAATTTAATTCGATATAATTCAGATAGCGGCAGGGAAGTGATTTTAAGAGAAATATCAGGCTTTTACTTTTTAGGAAATTTTAGGAAATTATAAACCACTTCGCAAAAACCACAAAAACAAAGCAAATTGAGGGAAGCGAGTGGAAAGGAAAAGGAAAAAAGCAAAGAGAGAAGATTAGTACGGTAAGGAGGGTAGCAGAGACTAAATGGGTGTTGTATTCTATAGTTATTATCTAACATTCAAGAAAAAGATAGTACAAAGGCAGAAAGACAAATCTTAAATAAAGTCCAACGTCTGGCAAATATATTTCCTCGAACACAAGCAGTTGCATAAAAATAGCTTGATGAAGAATGTTACTTACTGTGTTATACCAGCGATACCAATGTCAATTGAATTCGATATAATTCACAAAGCAGCAGGGAAGTGATTTCAAGAGAAATATCAGCTTTTTAATTACAGCACTAAACAAACGAGCAAATTAAGGGGGTTAGGGGGAGGGGGAGGTGGAGAGAATTGTTACGGGAAGGGGGGAAGCAGAGACTGTATGGGTGTTGCATTGGTTTTATTTAACATTTATAAAGAAGATAATACATAGGCAAATACAACCTAACATTATAGCCTAACGTCTTGCAGTATACTTCATCACAAAGATCACCTCGGCTATAACAAGTTGCATCAATACAATAGCTTGATGAGGATGAGGGAAAAGGAAGGGGGAAGATTGTAACTGGAAGGAGGGAAGCAGAGACTATATGGGTGTGGCATTCTATAGGTTTTATTTAACATTTATAAAGAAGATAATACATAGGCAAAGACAACCTAACATATAGCCTAACGTCTTGCAGTATACTCCATCACAGAGTTCACCTAAGAAGTTGCATATAAACAATACAATATTCTGATGAGGATAAGACTTACCATTATTGTTATCAAGAACTGAGTTGCCATGAAAGGTTTCGATACTATCTCCATCTTCTAGACTTCTTTTTCTGGATAATATATCTAGGTCAGAGGTCATCATGTCGTCATCCGAGGTCTTCATCCTCGTCCGCAAATAATATTAATAATAATATCTAAAAGAAAAGAAGAAAAATTGTGTAATTAGTTTGATGATTTTTCAAAAGTTAATTGATAAAGATAACTGAAAAAGTGATCGCACAAAAGCTTTTCAAAAGGTGATAAAGTAACTAGATTGTCGCATTTTTTTTCAAATAGTCCAAAGTGTCCCGTACGACGAAATGTAGTGATGACTTCAATTGGCTTCATTAAAGGTATACTGAGGTGTCTAAACTTCATTATTTAAGACAAAAATGTTTTAAATTAACTGCACCGTTTTCATCAAAACTACATTCTAATGGCATCTTGTATCGTGCAGAGTGTTAAATATAGCTCGTGTAAATTTGATGAAGACATTGGCAGACATCAGAATTAGTGATTTCATGCACGACAAACAGCAGAAAACGACTTTGTTTAAAACTAGTTTTCCATTAATAATGTGGGAAACTTTCATCCATTGGAGAAAATAATATTCTTACAGACAAGTTGTATAATGACGAGATTTGAAATGACGAGAACACCTATACGTCACCAAGTTAACTTCCCAAACTTGATCACATTTCAAGGACAAATGAAGAATAATATACAGGAAAGTATAAAGCTGTTGAAGAAACATGTCCCCATAATGACGTCACCTGATCACAGATCACTTAATGCCTGAATGTCTTAATGCCTTGATGTATTAATGCCTTAATACCTTAATTCCTGTTATCATGAACAGTTTATCTATTAAATCAAGTTTACATTCAATTAACCATAATCACAGGTTGGGAATGATAGAATTATTGACAATGTGTGGTATATGTTTCTCTTCCATGCAATTTTCAACATTGTGAATGAAATTCACGGTAAACGCGTGTAAAAAGTTGCTTTCTTGGCACTAAAAACAAAAGAAGCGTTATTAAAACAAAAAAGTTATTGTCTTCTCATTAATATGTACAATATCATATACAGGCTATACGGTCAGTCCTTGTGTTAGTAAATCCACATATTGTAGGCTACATATATTTTTTCTCCTTGTAAAACCAACAGTTTAAGATTTGCCCATTTTTTTTTTGTGTTCTTCTATACTTTGTGGATTATTTTTAGTGCAGGTCAAGTGTTATCCACACGTGTGTCTTACCGAGTATTTAGAGTGTCAAGTTGAAAACAAACAGAGCCATATATGATTTTTTAATATGTCACCCTTTGGCCTTGCCAGGACCACAAATAAAGACGCAAATGCAAATATAGGTCTTACGTGTGAAGTCATTTCACAGATATGGTACAATTGAGCGAGGAGATATAAAGAGAGATTATACGTTCACGTACAGGTGGATTGCGCATGCATTATACGGTAAAGTGGTCTCTTGTAAAACAACATGTTTGTATAAGTCTAATATCATAAAACTCGATTTTATGAATTAATTTCATAACCTTTACTTTACTTTACTAAACGTTACTTACTGATTATTACATCGCCACAATTGCAGCATTGCTTATAATCATATTCTCAGTCAGTTTGTTGTGTAAGTTCAAACTATTGCACACCCTTTAATGGATGACAACACCCTGTCAAACGGGTCACTCACACCCTCCCTTCCCCCTCTCCTGCCCCCTTTCCATCCACCATTGCACCCTTACAGGTCAGTTATGACTAATTAAAGTGGAGTTGATCCGTGCAGGACTATCCAGCAGGCGAATATACAAGTACCTTTGGGTTTCTCCAACGGTCAAGGGAACTCCTTGTCCGAGGAATACATATCATATTTTTGTTAGTTGTGCCTCCAGATTTATTAAAGGCGAGAGGGAAAGCATTGGGTAACTTAGGCGTCCCGATAATTTGCTGGCAACCAGTGACTTATAACTTGCATGTACTATCGAGCATATAAACAACATTTAAGTAAACTCTAAGATATTCTGTTAAAGGTATCTCTTTTTTTTTACCAAAAGTTACTATAACAAACTATAACAGAATTTTATTAAAAGCCCTCAGGCTCGTCATCATCAAACTAATCATGCAACCACATCCCTTCTCATGTATAAGGAGTAGCTATCAGAATTGTGTCAAGTTAACGATGATTGTAAGGCGCCATTAATTCTTGTCAGAGTATTTGATACTTCCTTCCCTGTTATTTGTACTAGTATAATCATGTCCTATTACACTGCATGTGTATACATAACAATGTTTTCACTGTAATATGGTGATAATCACGAGTAAGCAATTGCTGTTGAACCCAAAGTGAGAAATGGAAGAGATTAATTAATTATTAATCCTTTATTAACCATCAAACTCTCCAGTCATCGACAGCTTCTCTTTAGGTAAGCTTTTAGCAAAGACGGCTGTGCTAATAGCTGCTTCGATTTAGAAACTGTGTACTGTTATAAATTAACGGAGTCCCTATATATAACACCGAGAAAGATTGAAGTTTGTAACCCCTTATTCAGCCAGTATCCTCACGTAAGACATTCGGTGTTTTGACGATTATCTTGGGAATTAGGCAGTTCGAATCCCTGACAAATTCATTTGAAGTTTACAAAATGTTGATTAAAATATGAAGAAAAACAATAATCCCTTGTTTTTTTTATTCGAAAGGCACTTCTAGTATTCACCTCAACAAATATTGCAAAAGAAGAAATTGCAATTTTGCGCATTGTTTCATTTAATTGTACAAAAATTCACTGCCAAACCAATAAAATTAAATGATCATGTTTGTTTATTTCCACTGTACAATGTTGTTTTTTATTCTCATAAACACTTCTTCAATTGCCTCATGCATCAGTAAGTTTTTCATTTCAAAGTAGAGAGTTTGTTTTACTCTATTCATTCGTTAAATTATTTTGGTATGATATGATGATAGAAAATCACGCATTAAAACTATTTTACTTTAAAAATATAACACCCGAAATTAGTATAGGACACGCAAATAATATTTCACTTTTGACTAATTAAAGATCGTTGAATGTACAAAACTGAAAGGTTATCTATACGTTTACAAAGCATAACCGCCCCACTAATAAATCCACCCTTCAATTTACTTTTAAGTCAAACGCATGACAGAGATTAAAAACGTATGCCTGTGTAAACAGTAATTCCATACTCAATCTTTTGAATAATTTTAGGAAAGACACGTACTAACATTTTTTGAAGTCGAAAGGTAAATATTTTTCAACACACACGTGCGTGTTGTATTAATATATATATATATACATATAGCCAAAGGTTTGATAGAACTTAATAATTTAAATATGTAAATAAAAGGGTTCTAAGGTCTCGATAAACAAACAACAAATTGATTACAGATATGGTCGAAATACCTTACAGTAATAAAGTTATATACGTTGAAGTTTTCATAATTCATATTAAGTTCTTATTTCTCTAGCTCTTTGTATCCAATAGAGAAAAACAACAACAACAATAAAAAACCAGTCTAAGTTCACGAAGAAATATCTATGATAAACTTCAAACAGTGATATAAGATGCAGGTGACCTTTTCATATTGCTGTTTGGTATGACTTGTAATGATCCAATCAGATTCAAAAATATATTCTCATGTTTTAAAAAGATTATAACAGAGAGTGTTATCCAGTGTGAACTCAGAGAATCATATTTTTTTTCTATCCTTCGGTCTGATTTGATCGATGATATCAAGACAGGTTTCTATTTATATTTATGGTAATTTCAATTACATTATTACAAAGGTTTACCTAGTTTGAATTAGAATTACCACAGCTGGCATACGCTTTGATTTGATTGATCTTAATCTTGAAAATTGAATATTTGAATGTTGTCGAAACAATTAGTTTATGATTTGGCATTCTCTATTTTCAATTTACAATAACGCCGAAATATCAAAATAGATAAATGTATACATATGTTTATATTGATGTTGTCAAAGCAAGTTCAGTCTCTTAGTTTCATTTCAGTACAACATACAAAGCATACGAACTTGACAGATAATAAGGTCTTTGAGCATTAAGTGCGGTTTGAAACACATAACAAAGTTCGTGGTTTATGTATTATCATTCTTAGTATGTTTCTGTTCTTGTATTAACTATTTGTAGGCTTGCAAACAAACAACTACAAAAATCGTTCTGCTTGAACGAGGATTGATAGGATATTAGGGTGACTCAAGTTTGTTTCTTGATAAACAATTACTGGCAATTCTGTACATTTGTAGGCCAAAATCTAAGGAAGAAGATAAGTATGTTTCTTTAGAAATTCAGGGAAGTTTAATGGAAGCATCTGGCAACTGCTGAGTGATGTCATCACGGGAATTTTGGTTTTGGGTTTTCTTTCTTATGTTTAAAAATCGAAATAGTTTAATCTTTTATCCACAGAGGACAAAAATTATATAGAAGAGATGAATTTCTAAAACACACAGAAGATTAACAGCTAAGCAAACATTCAAAATGTATCACACTCCAAGGATAACTCAACAAGAATATTACCATAGGAAAGTAAAGCTTTTTAAGGATATCTGCCATATAACCATGGCGACATTACAAACTGTGAAATTACAGCCTTGAATAAGGAAGTGTGTTTATGTTAATCACATTTCAACCATCATATCTTGATTTAGGGACAAACTATTGAGATGAGGTTTCAATTAACAATGAGAAATTGTTTTACTCTTTAAGATTGCTGCCAGCAAGTTCCAACGGACCATCCCTCTACCCTATTATTCCTTGCGGTTATTTATGTTTTCAAATTAGACTGGTGTTATTTTCATGTCTGAAGTGAGATATGTAATCGCGAACTATATATTTTTGTTGAATTTATGTACAAGACATTCTGCAGCTTTTCAATGGTTCAATTCTTCACAAACCGTATATTCATAGGTACAGAATTCACTGAGACAACTACTGGCAAGTTGTCTAAAGTTGTCACAACAAGGCATAAGAACATAGAACAATTAGTGGATAAACAGTTTGCTAATAGTGATTTGTTTTATTCTATGTTAAATTTAACTATAATCAATAAGAACGATTACTTCAGAGATGAAAACCTCCAGTAAAAATAATTTTGATAATGTATGGTTAATTATTTAGCATTTTCATTTTAAATTTGAAAGTAACAGTAACGAATATGAAAGTAGAGTGACGTCATTTAAACAGATGATTGTTACCTTTGATTATAACGTTTTTTCCAAACCTTTTTCAAAATAAATGAGTACAGATCAAGAGTCACAGAGACATACCATATACGATACAAATGTAACCTAATTTGCATATATAAGTCTAGGCGGGGAGTTATCCTTTTCATCTAGTGATTATGGTAATTACAGTCTGTCAATGACGTGATCATTCTAGAGATGAACTGTCGTATTTAGTTCGTGTGTAACGATACAGTAGTTATAGCTTGGATCACACACGAGTGGATTTGGTCAAGTTGACCAACCCGGCTAGCGGTCATTTAACTTCTATCAAGTTATCTTTTTGATTTAATTTACCGCGAAATTTAAGATTAATCTGATGAAAATATATCAGTTCAATGTAAATCATTGGTTAATTCTTTGTTTTCAGATTCGATGGAAGGGTGGATCAACTTATAGGTTTGAACAGTATTTGATTCAAACATCCAGTCGACCATTTTACTGAACTTTATAGCAAATTGATTAATGGGTAGATTTCATCTCTAATTATTATTAAAGTTACTTTATATACAAGACTTTTATGTTATTAAATTTGTGTGTAAGTTGGAAGTAAACGGTCACTTTCCGGGTCTTTAATTTCTGTTTTGATATATAAAGACCAAAACTGACGATACTTTTACAAATCTGACCAAACGATAATAACTTAAAAGTGTTAATTAAGGAAACAATTAAAATTAAACTTACCTTTTGTAATTAAGGTTTAGTTTGGTTTCTGTCGATGGATATAGGTACTAATTTAACACTTCCTTCTTGCTTCTTGACAAGTACATCAATTTGTAAAAAAATCAAAATTGTCACGAGAAGTGAAAGTAGTAAATATATCAGCTCACTTTCGTTGTTTTCGCTGTTAGGCCAATGAAACAATAAAGTTATTGTAACTATTAGGCCAATTCGATGGATTTCACCCAAGCAACGCAAAAGTTAGTTTTCACAATCGTGAATTACATATTTCTCATTTACAAAAAAGAGAAAAAGTGAAGATGATAACTTTGAAATAACTGTTTTCAGAAAAAGTTTGTTAAAATAGTAGAAATATGAAGCAATGTTAGGATCACGACTAAAGATGCATAAACATCTAACAGGCAAAGTTAGGCAAATAATGGTGCCTTATTTCAAAACATCCTCGCAAATATTATAGTCAGAGTTAAATAAGATCTTTATACATGAATGACAAACATGTCAACAACAAAGCCAGATTAACAAGAACTTTAATATTCGATATCAGATAATCCAGATTTTGTTTTAAGTTTAATTTCTCGAGAAAGTTGTTGAAAAGTTCCTTATTTGTACCAAATTTTCTCCAGTAAGAAACGAGAGATGATACAAACTTTCCCCGAACAAAAAAAGAAAGAAACGAAATATTCGCGAAAATTGATCCCCTCTGATAGTATTCAGTTTAAAGAAAAAAATCTAATGTTTCTCAGATGAATTAGAATTAAGACTGAGTATCTGCAAGCAACAGATCGGTGTATCGATGTCTAATTTACAATGATTGGACTTTGTACCCCCTCCTTTTTTATAAACCACTTGTAAACCAAGTTAGTCTTTCTGTTTTAACGGGTCTATACTAAGGTTATACATATAGAGCGACGTATACGGTACGGCGAATCTACAAGACTTGTTTTTATTTACTCAATTTAAGGACCGGACTAAAATCGGTATCGTTATGGCTCGAGTTTGATTTACTTTGGTAAAGTAATCACCGATCAGGATTTTGGCTCTGTTCCACATGTGTGTCATCAAACTAAATAAGGAAATAGAAAGAAAGGAACATAAAAGACAGAAAGACAGAAAAACAGAAGAAGGAGAAGAAGAAGGAGAAGGAATGATCTAAAATGGAATGCATATAGCCTAAAACTCTGTGGACGAGTGGATAAAGGCGGTGGCATTTGAAGCAATGAGGCTTAGCAATCGGGAGGTTCCAGGTACGATACCCGGCCGGGTCATAGTAAGGTGGGTATTTCATCCAAGAGCATTTTACAATTTTCCCATCTGAAATGACTTTCTAAATTGAAAAGATTCCAAATGTGAGCTTAAAATGTTGGATTGGAAGCCACCTGACGTGTTATTTGTAATCCATAAGCCCTTGCGGGTTTCTCCCACATTTGTGGTCGCTTAAGCATGTTAAACATAACTGTTGATTATTGTTATTATTGTTATTATTATTATTTTTTA
>KN882821.1:134273-144719 GCA_000934455.1 Apostichopus parvimensis
TTCTGAAGTTAAGAGTGTTTACGAGCAAGTGTCACACACACGCTGCATACACACGCCATCACCATCGCATAGATTCCTTCTGCCTTCGGCAAGGAATCAGAAACAAATAAAGGCATACTTATATCTAGGAATAAAGTCGTCTTCTTCTGAACTGATGGATACAGAGTATATACAGTTATCTGTGTTATCTGTTAAGTAGACGAACTGTGGTGTTTTTCATGAAACCTGAAAATCACTGTAGCTGGATAATTTTGTTTCAAACTGCTAATTTGCTTAAAGTCAATGGTTGATTAAGGTTAGCAGAAATTCAATCCCCGAAAACCTTTCTTCTTAGGGAGTGGCCAGTAATCAGCTTTGGGTTTCAGCATGACATTTTGTGCAAGGACTTGGTGAACAGGGAAGCACATAATTGGTCAGATCGTAATTGATATCAATTGTTGTTATGAAATTGAAAAGGATTTACGTTTTTAAGAACCTAATTAGTAATTCCTGAAAGGTTACACCATGTCAAGGTATTATTTCATTGCTCTCACTATGTTGATATACATCCAGCTCTCACCATATTTAATTGGTACAGGTTTTAGATGCTGTTTAATATGTCATTCGTATCTAAGTTTAATCAGAAAATACAGCAAAATAACTACTGTGATTTCTTAATATTATAGACCTCGGGGATTTAACTTGACCAAAAGTACTTGACCTTAACCCATCACAGTTGCCCATTAATGATTGTTATTACAACAAGTACATTTAGTGACAGATATCGTCCAATAGGTCATTTGAATTCAACAGAGGTCAAAATCTGGAAACCTTGTAAGCTTGCAAATATAAATATTTCTATGATGTAGGGTCTCCATTTTCACTAATGACTGTTATCTGTAATTTAACATTCTGAGGGATAATATCTTTGCAATGTCCAAGTTATCTTGTATAATGTTCTGGTATTTGACTTCAGGACACAGTTTCCTCAGTTGCTCTATCAATCACGTGATTCAATATACAGTATACATTTATAAAGCAAGGAACCCCTAAGTCTGCTGGCTTTCTGATTATAATTACTGTCAGTGAGTTATTGTACTCTGCATATTACTAATCTTCAGTAATTGTTTGTGTATTCTGATCATTTAATCCAAATTGCTAAACAAGTGCAATTATGTTTTCCTTACCCTGGATCAATAGTCAAGTACCACGAAGACTCACTATCAAGAGAAGTGACGCCAGCAAGAGAAGAAACAACTGTTTAATGATTTTGGATAATATCGTTGTTTTTAAGATTTAATCTTTAACCTTACGTTGTCTTTTTTCTCCCCTCAGGGCGCCGTGGTTAGTTATGTTCCGGAGGTAATTAGCGACTATGTACAGCTTTCCATGCATCAGGGGCTTCGGAAGTACGCTCTGAAAAAGAAGCAGCAAAAGTCCCAATGATTTGACAAGCCGTTCAATCATGCTTGACTTAAATGATCAGAAAGAAAGCAATGTAATTTATGTGAAGTGATTAATGTCTATGTTGTTCCAACCATGGCATCAGACGGAATTATGCACACTTGAACTGAATATGAAATTCATTGCACATGTTTTCATAGTCTTAGGAGAGATTAGATCATTTTGGATTTTTGGCCAGGGATAGAACCCACGACCTCCCAGATGCTAGCTTTCATTGCTTTTAATGTCACCACTTTTAACCACTCGACCACTGGTTACATATAAATATAATCTACCCGTTAATTGCTGTTTTATTCTTTCTAGGACAATCTTTATATTTTATCAAGTATTTTTTCATACATTTGTAGGTCACATCTTGTTAAATCGGTTATGACTGTTTTTTACAGTGTTTTGTTAACTACTCAGTTCTGGAAATTTCAAGTTCGTAATGAAGAATGGATAAGTGGAAAAATACAGAGCAGCATGAAGAATAATTCATCATTCTTGATCTGTAAGGTGTGTATTGTAATGCTTGTATCTTTAGGATCACATCAGAAAAATCATATAATATGAATCATGGTGGGCGTGTGCATGAATATCATGAATGTTTTCAAATTCCAATATGAGATCAGGAATATTTTGATCTGAACTAACGACTTGTTTTGTACTTTTTTTTTGGTTGTTTGCTTTCTGACAATTTTTTACAAGTTGCAATAGCACCTGGATTATTCGGACCACTTGATCTTGGATATCCGTATGAGAAATCTAACCATATTTGTGTTTCTTCATGCAAAATAGGCTACTAACCGGTTTAAGTGACCCGAGGGCAGCTCACCCCTTGTAAAATGCTTCATTTGCAAACAAGTTCTGCCCTCTACTTTAATCAGTCTTGGGGACTTTGAATTCCCCTCCCTCACCATTTTTGAAATGTGCACGCCACTGTTAATACTCGGATTACCACCTGGAATGGAACTATTTATAGGAGCGTAGGAGGAATTTTATCTTTCTCGACACGTTGTTAAACAATATGAAACAAATGCTGTATTTTGCATGATAACAAGTTTGCAAAATGGTGGTCTACTAACTCTGACCGTTTGCAATGTGTGCAAATCGTCATTTTGATTTGCTGTCTATAAACTCCAGTTGATTCAATATCTTGGGGATATCTGTTGGTGACGTTTGACAATAGTGACGTTAGGTTTCGTTCCCAGTGCTCAGGTCCTTTCGTTCAACATTGATTTTCGCATATTGATTAATCTTGTGTCTACTAGGCTGATATTATTCAGTTATCTGAGTCGTTCATCTATATTAAACTTGCCTGCAGAGGGAAATGTCTCAACTCATCCCGTTTCCCCCAAAAGAAGGCTTGAAAACACTGCAATCTTGTCTTTCTCATGTAGCCAATATACATTATCAGTCGATGTACTTATTTAGAGTGTAGCATATCATTTAAGAACTGGCATGTGCTTGTATAACGCATCCTCGAGATAAATTAAATCATGCTAAGCTGAGTTCAGTTTCTGCTTTTACAAGGATACAACACACAAGCGCATCAAATGACTACAACGCACAGTATTCTTCTGTAATCTTCATGGTAAATTACAAGACGGAGTACACAAAACAAGATTAAGCAATGAAAGTCATTAAAATGTAACACGCATGTTCTACTCAGTCTACTAATCTACTGATGCAGGAGGCGCGCTCATCTCATCCGTGCAGAACGGACCCTCGGCCTACGAGTTTAAGAGTGGAGGGTTCATCAGATACTCCCCAGGTCACAGGACCATGAGTGTGTGTGTAGCAGTGGTGTAGCCAAGGGGGGGGGGGGGGCGACAGCCCATGAAAGCTTGTCGACCCCCCAGTCGCCCTCCCACTGGGATTTTGGGTGTCGATAAAAAATTACATGTAGTGTCTCCACAGAAAGAAAAGGGTCGATACGCACTGGTTTACAAGAATTTTCCCTAATTGGTTAACACTAACCCGAATCCCTAACATACAAATATATACTAATCTTGTAACCAGTGCGCATTAACTGATCAAACAAGCTAGTGAGCTATACTATACCCTTATAAAAAGGTGGTTTCCAGGCAGGGACGTAGCCAGGGGGGGGGGGAGCGACTGCTCCCCCCTTTTCAGTGTCGAAACAAATGTTTAAAATCTGTTGATCTTGAATACTCGTCAGCTCCGTTAACTCGATTATAATCGTAGTAACATTCAGGCCTACTGATTCAACTACTTACTTAGTTTGGCAGCTGCAATTAGCTAAATTTAGCCTATAGCCTTTTACAAGCCTACAGTTGGCCACTGCGTAATACATATTACCTACCTAACCGCACTCGATGGAGTGTCACGAACCGTATGCACAACGATGTTGACAACGTTCGTTCTCATCCTTTCTATGATTCGTCATAAGTTGTTGTACGAACTGCATGTTATGAAGCTAAGCTAGCAATCGTACGTGATACGCACTTCCTATAAATAATTATTACACTGCTAATACACTGCGATAAAGGTATTTGTTTTTAGGCCACTGCACATCTGGCTGTCTTACAAACTATGAAAGTTTATACTGGCCATCAGTTAAGTTCGTCAAATGTATTAAAGTCCAGACATTGGACAATAAACAAGAATCATCTTACTGGAAAAATTGTAAAAGAGCACTATGTTTGTCTTTCTGATATATTATGTAAAAGAACATTTCAAAGAATTCTAACAGGAAACAAAATCTGCAGATCATATGATATCATATGATAATGATAAAACTGGCAAAACATTGCACCAGATCGCATCTAAGGACCTTCAATTGTTCAAAAATATCTCAATCGCATATCAATCGCATGCAAAAAGTCCCGCCCCCCCCCCTTTTAAATTCCTGGCTACATCGCTGTTTCCAGGTACTGGATGCCAAAGAAGATGTTAAAAGGTAAAAAATGCTGACATCATACAGGTTTCTTATATTATTGCTCTCGTCATTGCCTCGATACTCTGTTACATTTTCAATCGGGTTTTCACTTCTGGGACGTACCCTGATGCTCTTAAAACCGCTCAAAACCAAGTTTTCAAGAAAGGGGACAACACTATGCTGAGACCTACCGCCCAATCAGTCTATCACCCTAATAATATTTCAGACGCAGTCTTTGATGTCAGTTTGACATATAGTTCGGTCATTTCAGTATGTTACTTGGCTGAAAGCCCAGTCAATCTTTCCTTATTTTCCACGCGCAATTTGCAGATTTGTCGAAAATATCAATGCCGGTGTCAAACTCACAAAAGATATGTCATGATATTTCAAAGTAACTTACAAGACCGTTTTTTTTTCTATTTCACTAAACTATTTCATGACCATATCAAGACATGGGATCTCAAAATAAAGGATGTTGAAAAAACTTGAGAGCAGCTTACAGGGCCTGGGAAGTGTCATTTCCAACGATCTAGGAGGCCTTTGTAGCTAAAACTTTGGGTGCGCTGCGCGCCAACCCACGGTGGCGCTCCGCTTAGATAGTAACAAGACCAGGAAATGGTCAAGCCCCCCGGCGCCCCCACTGAAAAAATCCTGGCAACGCCACTGGTGTGTAGGTAGGGGGTCCGGCGTCTAACAAGCTCTCCTAAGGGTGTCGTCTAATGAAAACATCGACCGGTGTCTCATTAAGACGTCAACTAAACAAAGACGTCTTCTAATAATATTCTACAGCTCGTCTCTACTACAGATGTATGGCCGCTTGGTTAATTGTAGAGTTGTTTGCAAACTTAGTTGTTTGCAGCAATTTTAGAACAAATATAAACTGTGACAGAAACGGGGTGTAATATTCACCAGTCACACCCCTGGATCCACGCCTGCCGCTCAAACACCCTTCTAGAGAGCAAACCACATCCAGGATTTGCCTCAGCAAACTGTTATCTGTATAGTCAGCTAGTCATGAAGTGGTTCATATTTCTGATTAAATAAGGAAATATAAAGCTCGCTCGGCTTAGGAAAAACCCTCTCCATTACACCCGTTTCAGTTTGTCAACATCATGGTTCTGATGTAACGAACAACTATGAAACTATACGCCACAATATTTTCACATTGTGGCAATATTCTTCTTGGTGCTGATAAACCGTATGATCGAGAAGCTATTTGACGTTATTTGCAAATGTAATTGAATACGTACTGTGCAAAATTTGTGAAATATGGTTTCATTGTAATTACCTGCCATAGCAAAAAGATTGTCACAGAGCTTATAATAACAGAAATTATGGTATAGAAAACATCTGGATATTTCGAACATAGTCTACTCGAAAAAGTGACACTATCTCCCCAAATACTTTTATTTCATAATAGAAAAAAACATAGAAACGAAAAATTCCAAGTACGCAGTACGGTTCGATTAGTTTAATCATTTTAATGTATTCTAAAGCACAATTTTAGATCGTGAACAAGATATAGTACTTAATTTGGTGCACTGACAACATAAGTTGACCTTTTTAAGTTACTACGTATACTCCGACCCGTAGCGAGGCCGGGGTACATGGATGTGCACTCTCCTCGGCTCTCTCCCCTCTGTTACGAGCTTTCCCCCAGCTCTCTCCCCTCTGTTACAACCATGTGTGAAACTACTTCACAAGTTACCGGACATGGGTATTTGTGCTACTTTCCTTAAATGTTGGTGACCCTTTAACTCAAAATGCCCGGCAACGGGTTTAAGTATACTACAGTTTCATGAAAGCTGCATTTTACGAAAGATTCTAACTTCCACCATTCTGAGCAGTTCGCCTTGTTAGATGTATGAAATAAACGGTTTTATGTTGCCTTGTATTGGCTCCATTGCCACTCCAAATTTTGAATCATTACGGAAGTGGCAAATGCTGGTAAGTGTAGTTTTGATCTAAAACTGAAGAACATTTTCCAGTAATTTTACTAGAAATGATCTGCAGACACTCGGGACCATAGCTTGAATGGTATCATAAGTTACGACAAGTTTGTATAAATGAAAGTATAAACGCAAAATGCAGCTTTTACATGAAGGCTATCATGTCCACTTCAACATTCAAAATATTTATTACTTTACTATAAGAAAGTACTTATTTCGATAGTTAGCTCTTGTAATACATTAATACTGATAATTTTAGCAAGTTTATTGTCAAGTTCACTGAGACATGCGGTACAATTGATTCCTTGTAATAGTTATTACTAACTTACAACATATTACAAAGTGCTGACATTGAAAAAAAGGCTTGCAAAATGTCTTTGCAGTTATTTAATTGATCACAATGTAAATTCATTAAACCAAAAACATATCAAGCACTCTGGAACTTTTGAAATTAATATCTTGCTCGTTCTTGACAAAAATAAAATAAAGGAAACAGCTCTACGTACTATAACTATAGTAGACATTTAATAAAATTTTAAAAAATGCGCTGAAAATCTCGATATATTCATAACATTATTGCATTTTTTTTTAACGTCGCTTCTGTTTCCGTGGGATGCGTTTTATTGAAACGCTCTAAAGAGAAGCTCAACATTGTTAGCTATATGTTATTAATTATATAATACCTTGCAATTAAACGAACAGCATTTAGTGCACTGGAATATTCACCTTTTCAATCCTTTGACACATGTTCTATGTTGGTTCGGAATTTTAACAGACAAAAAGTATACTGATTGTTCCAAAATTAAATGTAACCTCCCTAAGACGTTCCAAATTACTCAAAAGTATTGACGTGTGCTAAGTTAAATCATAACAAAACATATACAAAAGTAGGCTTTATTTTAATTAATGTTGAGTTAATACCATTCGTTGCGATACTTTATAATTCCATTTTATTTTATTTTTCAGAGCGTGGTAAACTGATTTCATTGAAAACTGTAGACACAAGCACAATATCTTCCGATTCTGTAATTATTATATATTTAAATTAAAACGAATGAGAGAAAGTGCAATTGTTACAGGATACAATGCCAAAGCTTTCAAAAGCAGCCCACCCTCCCATCTAGCATTCTATATATTCCAAAATATTGAGATGTGCGAAGTTAGACAAGAATAATTTTCAAAAACAAACCTATATTCACCAGCATGATTTCTTAAGCCATTGATATTAATAATTAAATGCTTGTATTTAAAAAAAAATAACGCTAGCACTGATATTTCCACATATCATGTCTTTGGGTCCACACTACTGACGTGGAATTACAACATGTTCATATTATTAAACGTTTCACCTCTGACATTCGAAAGTATTCCCAAATATTACGTAAGCTATATACTACGCAACAAAATTGCCAAGTGGGAAGTTATGTACAAAACTTTATTTCTTTAGATATTGTAATAATTTCTATTATACTGTTGTAAAACTTATCAATTCTGAAATGTTGAAGATTATTTATTTTCTGTAAAGGTCTAAAGTTAATCTAAATGGCTCTTCTAAAGGATCAATACGGTGCAGTAATGGTTGGTTTATTAAAATTTACCGTAAAAGAAGTATCGTAACCCATCAGGCATTTCTTATGTAAGTAAAATGACAACCTGCTATTCTAACAAGTGAATATGCGCACACTTAACATGCAATTTACAATCATCGCTTTTTTTCTCGTTTTTTGGGGTACAGGTGGTAACACTATACTATTAAAATAATAACAAATCATCTTTTTCGTCGAACGAAATGCAGTAACATTTTAGTTTCCTGCAGATAGGAGCTTATTGATACTGTTACCGTTCCATTCACTATATATTACAACATTGAAAACATTAGCAATTTCTTCCTGTAATACATTTTTTTATTTTCGGGTCAACTTGGCCCTTTATATTCATTTTTTTTTATATATATTCTGCTGATACCTTTAGATAGATAACAACTCACATAAACCGAAAGAAAAAAAATTGTGGGAAAATTGCACTCACCACATAAACAATAATAATTATATTCAATAGTTATTAACTGTTTACAATTTAATTATATTATCTAATAATATATCTACAGGTAACATTATACGAGAATCTATCTGCAAGTTTTACCAATCAATAGTTCCTTGCTTTGTTTTTTTTCAATCAACTTACTATGGATTCGAGTGATGTTCAAATGAAATTGAAAGCAGTTTATCAGCACGATATTACAGAAAATATATCTAAATTCTATTAGTGACTTTTATCCCCTCGGTACATCATTAAGCCAGCTTTCATTGCAATATTCGTTATTTTGACGTCTTTCATTGTTTTACTGTAACTCAAATTTATCTACAGATTATAACTGAATGCATGTTCACACGAAAACAGTTCTAATTATTTTCAGCACCTTTCAGACTTATTAAACCAATCATTACAAGGGCCCAAAATACAACCTAGCTAAGACTGCGTCCTCAACTCTCTATAGTTTGATTCACAGGAAACAACAAGAGCATCTTCAGATGCTCAGAATGGCCAGATTTGAGGGAAAGATAACCCTCAGTGAGATTCATGTTGTCCTGGAGAAATTTCCTGTTGTTTAACTCGACAATCAAGAATGACCTAGAATACGCTGTTACACTGTCGGCTACATCGGCTTCATGTTCTTACGAGGCATGATATTTCAGTCGCCAGGCGTAGTTGCTGTTAAGAAAATAAAAGGAAGGACACATGTGTCAAAAGATGACATCATTTTTTAAAGCTGTTCTAAGTGATTCATGTTGCTTTATGACTATTCAATCTAGACTGGTAGGTTTCTAGTACCTCATATGTTAGAACAGGAATATCAAATGAAATCATCATATATAATTTCTTAAATCAATCTCTATCCATTAAAACAACAATGTGCATGTTTTTACCTTTTATATTTAAGGTTAACTTT
This sequence comes from Apostichopus parvimensis, assembly GCA_000934455.1. NCBI lineage: Eukaryota > Metazoa > Echinodermata > Holothuroidea > Aspidochirotida > Stichopodidae > Apostichopus > Apostichopus parvimensis. The sequence goes on from KN882821.1 coordinate 143,497, forward strand.
CTTTTGATATTTTTTATAAACAGGTCAGGTCATTGATCAATGTACTTTGTATGTTATTTCTGACAGCAATGATTCCTCTAACTCAGAATATTGATATCCCCATGAATTTCATGGTGATTTTAACTAGTAGATATTTTGAATAATTACAACAACATAAAAAGCAATAGTTTAAAGCATTATGAGTGATTGGTGGAATGCCAAACAAGGATTCTCTAAAATGTACTTTTACACATGAATTATATCAAACTTTAGTTGTTTACAACTTGAATGGTTTGCATCATTATATTAAATATTATTAAATATTGCACTTCTCGAATTCATTATATGACATAATATTCTAATAGCAGAACATTTAATGAATCGATTCATTTAGAGTCTGAAACCTTCGGAAGCTTATACCCCTCTAAAGTACGGACCGTAGTTTTTGATGAACATTGCAGCACTAGATTTTATTTCAAGATAACGCTAGTAATATTGCGTCGGCTCGTAATAAATCACTTCATTTAGGGTTTGTTTCGTCTAATTTATGGGCAAAAATAGTGAGTGAGTATTGATATACCTGTAGTGATTCCGGAAGGCTTCGACCTATGAGCGAAACAATCAATAAAAAAAATGAAACTAGAACTATTTGAAAAATACCGATTGTAGTATTATTACTCGTTAATACTGTAGGCTATACTATGCAGCATTAGAGACAACAAACTGGCGAAGTTTGTATATCATACGTTATCATGAGATATCATGATTGACTTTCGTGATGCATTTACGGAGCAAATTGTTTCATGGAATAGCCTCACGTTTAAATTTCCGTCAGGTGAAAGATGATCAACTATAAGATTTGCACTGAATTTCTCCAAAACAATATAGTCGTTACACTAATCAACAACATAATATTCAAATAAATATGTATTAATAGAATGTTTAGCTGTTTAGTGACAGTCATGGGCGGGATTACGGGGGGGCAAGAGGGGGCATCTGCCCCCCCACTTTTTCCCAAATCTTAGTTCACTTTTTTGTCGTTTTTGCAGACAAAATGCACAACCTATAATCGAAATTATTCCCCCACAACAGCTCTATCAAATAGGCCTATTTGTTTCGAATCTAACTCGAATTTGTGTTTAAGATCGTAACATGTAGCATGCAGAATAACTGGAGCTGGAGCTAGCACATGGTTCGCAGCACAGGTTACGAATCCTGGAGCTAACACACTAGCGATTCAATTC
>KN882821.1:161377-203213 GCA_000934455.1 Apostichopus parvimensis
ATTTCGTGTTGATTGTTATTTTGTTTTGTATCAGGTTGTTAAGTAATTAAAACATGATATGTTAATGTTGTTAAGAACAGTTATCTCTGTAGTTTTGCTGTCGTATTTTATAAATTTATGTTTGATTATTATTTATTTCGTGTTGATTGTTATTTTGTTTTGTATCAGGTTGTTAAGTAATTATAACATGATATGTTAATGTTGTTTAGAACAGAAAGCTCTGTAGTTTCTCTGTTGTGTGGGCAATGTGATATAACCTGTTGTATTGGAGCCTTGGGGGAGTAATGGTGGTTCAGGTGAGGGCCTAATTAATATTTAATTAGGAAATTAACAGTTCTCAGCCTTTTTGTTTTTAAGGTTATTAAGTAGTTCAGTAGCTAAGAGGATAAGTTTCAGTTTCTGTAGCGTAAAATAATCCACTAGTTACTTTTGTAACTTTTTTGTTGTTTTACTTAACTATTTTTATTAAAATCTATTATTTTAATTGATAAGATCATTGTTTGTTTAGATTTGTCCTAAATTATCTAATTCTGGTGCCAAAAATATAATTAACAAAAAATAAAACATAGAAAAGGTTAGTGATTAGTCACATCACCCCCCCCCCCCCCCCCCCGAACCCTCCCCGACTCATTATCAAATCACCGATAGTTGGGGAGAATAATAAATAAAATAATTAATTTTCATGTGATGTGTTTTACTTCACCATATTCCTTCAATATTATCCTTACGTCATGCCTGGATGCTTTCTTCAGGAGTTTAATGGTTGACTTTTGTGATTCCTGACTGCTTTCGTTATCGATGCCGACAACATTTGAACACAGCTGTGTAATAGTCTGGATGTCTTTGGCCTATGAAATAAAATGACCCAAAATTACACAATGTTTAAATTGTCTCTTTCTACTCTAGATACTGACACATTCTGGTTAACGTCCTTCAAATTCTACTGATATTTCATATGTGTGTTTTTACTTGTCTGTCTCTACTCTATCTCCTCATCTCGTACATAGCTTAGCCTTCTGTTTGCTCGCCTCTTCCTTAATCTGTAATTCATAAAATGTATTATTCCATATTTATTCAACTGTTTCTACGTAATATCATCATTTTTTGAAACTGTCAATTACCGTGAGGATATTATAAGTAGCCTATAACATCAAGTGGTATCAACTGGCTCCCTTCCTCCTCCCCACCATCTCTCTATTCATATTCCTACTCGACTATTACCCAGAGAGAACTATAGCTATTGTTAAGTTCCCAATTTATTTCATTCTTGAAATATTTTCAACTAAGTGGCACACACAGTGTCAGGCTTGTATCATTACCCGCTCCACTGGGATATTCTATTGTACGCGAATATTTACACTAGCAGTTTAATAGGCTATATTAATTATGAAACATGAGCCATGTTGATCCTTACATACGTTTACCATCTTATCACTAACCTGTTTCCATTTACCAGACTTTAGATTAAGTAGACAGGTCTCTTCCGGCCAAAGAACTTCAGAGAAAGAAAATTACAACAACAAAAAACATTAATATATGACTAGTCGTGCTTACCTACAATAGCAAAATAAAACTACCATGCTGAAATATTTAAATAATTTTCGATTGTTCTTTCGTTTTTCTGGTTTATTAATTTCCCAAGCAGTATATAAACAAGCTAATATTAAATAAACCTACCGAAGGGATAGGTTTATTGACTACTTCAATTCAGTAGGATAGTTTGCAATTTTGAGAGTAATGTGTTTGTTACGTCACTTTGGTATTATAAGTCTTTATATTGAGAATAATCTTTACTAAGAGTCTTTCCTTGAAGACAACCCCCCTCCCCACACACTCACACACGCACACACACACACTCTGTGCCTTATCCTCTTTTCTCACATTTATAGCAGCAAAGTGTAAATTGAATTAAAACTGAGAAGGAAAAACAGTAAACATTGTTTAAATTTTAACTGAAGTGAAAATTAACATCTCAGTCAAATTTGTTAACATGTTTTTGTTTATCGTTTCCTCATCATACTATTGGTAATGCTTCCACCAGTTTTCACTTAAAAAAATCATAAAAGTTTATAAAAGAAACGACAAAGGATTGGCACACTTTGAACCATCTCATTTACCCATACACGATATTATATATTATGTACTATGGTCGTAGACTTACACGTGCTATGTATGAATGCATGAATATATAGGGTGTATGCACAACCAATATATAGCGGACAACGCAATACGTACACGGCTGTGCTGAAACACAAATATGCAAATGTTATAATACACTTGTTCCAATGCTTCTCTGCGAACAACTTCCCTCCGCCTGCCCCCACCCAGCCGCAACCTCCTCCCCACCCCCACCCCACCCCCGCGCCCGTTCAAACACACATGTATAAAAATTCAGCACACACTCAAATAGTTAGCTCCTTTTCACGCTCATTTTAACAAAATCCCATTGTTAGCTGCCGTTAGATACCTTTAATATTCCTTGATTTTGTTGTTTCTGGTATCATCTTAGGGCTGATGGATGTTGGCAGTTGACAAGCATAAAACCTGTAAAACAAGAAAATAATGAAGTTTATATTTTGACTCCTCTCGCTGATCTAAAAAGAACGTCCGGAAACTTAATTATTGATCATTGTTTCGTTTAGGTTACTTTGTCTTTTCTGAATATTGTTGAACAACACGTATCCATCTTAGTGTTTATATCAAATGATATTTCTATATCTAATGTATATAATATACAGTTTACACATTATATACATAATGATATAACGACAAAACGCTATCATTTCTTTAATAAAACTGTAGCCTGCATGTAACAGTGACGGTTGAGCATATTTAAAAAAATACCTCGGCTGATTTTTTCGTTCTTCTCTCTGTTTCCTATTTTAAATGTGATAAATTGAAGTGATCTCAATGTTCCAATATATTCATGGTCATAATAATGGTATTCATAAGATAATACATCCATTTAAATATACAAACTTAAATATCTACGTGTGAGATCCCTGCCTCGTTACATGTACGAGGCTCGGTTATAATACACTACCCGTATTGAACTGGTCTTTCACATTTAACTGTTTTAAATCAGATTTAAACTGTACACATTTTACCGTTAAACTGTCGCGACTGTCATTTGTGGATGATGAAGTATTTTAGTTATCATCGCTATGTTTATATCATCTGCCAACTTTGATCAAAACATATCTGCACTATAAATTTTTACAAATTTCTGTCAATTTGTATGGGTATCAATTTCGATAATGGAATTACATAAACCTTGGTGTCACAAATTAATTGTTACCACTGACTCGAAATACTTTCATTCAAGCAGCAGCAGGTTAGCTTAAGTCGACTCAAATTAGAATGAGTGTAAGGGTCTTAATAATAAATGTATCTTCAAAAATTTATTTAAATAATTATTCATTCGTTAGATCTGTTGCAACGACAATACATATAGCAGCCTTTCATCTTTGAAGATAATATTGTGCTGTGTCATGAGTAAAACTAAACTGATTTTCTAATTTGTAATTATTTTCGACATTATATCATGTAATGTATACCTGTTTATGGGACTGAAATTTAGGAAGAATCTTATAAGAAAGGAATTTAGCCATTGTAGCCAATGATTCTGTCGACTGTTTCAAATGTGTTCTGTCAAACTGTCACTTTTCCCTATCGTTCTTTACTAAAACTTCAGAACTATGATTAACAGATATTTCGTATTCTACGCGATGTTTACGTAAAGGCCTAGGCCTATAATTATCTTAATGTTATTTATTCTGGACGTAGGGCTACATACTGTACATACCATAATGTTAATTGTTCTAGACGAAGGCCTAGACTTAATTTAATTTATACTGTGATCATTTTCATTTTTCGTAATATATTTTTCTACTCACCAAAGCTCTTTGAATCTCTTAGACTGTACTCCATAGTGTAATAGTCCAATAACATCTTCCTCGGTAAGTTCTGCTCTGTTTGCATTTACTGATAACTTCTCCAGTGTCGAGAGGGTTGGTAAACAAAGACCAGATTGGAGCACGATATCACCTTTATCTACCTTACTGAAGGACCACTGCAGTTCTAGTTCAGATATTGGTATCTACAGGAAGATAAGATCAGGGTTATTATCAGTGGCGTCGCCAATGGGGGGCACGTGCCCTCCCAAACGAAAATCGTGCCCCCCCCGAATAACCCCCGATGCGATTTGTAGTGTTAAAAAACTTGTTTTACAAAGGACGAAACGTATTATGTTCTGCAGTAAAACTTCTTTTCACCGACAACGCAATAACCAGTTGTTTTCTCACTAACAAGGTCACAGGCGTGAATCGCTAGTGCTTAAACTTCACTACCCTGCGTGAATTTCAATTTTCAACGCTCTTATTTAAAAACATTACCAAAGCAATGGGTTAATTTCCATGTTTTGTATAACTTTTTTAAACGCCACAATTAAAAAACAAATAGCAGACAGACTAAGCCCGAAAATTCTTGAACATAAAGTTACCTCAAGTTGAAAAATATTGCACCAGATTGCATCTATTCTAAGGACCCTCAATTAATCAAACATTTCTCCCCTGTCCCCTTACACCCCTCCCCAGGACGGTATTCACGAATAAACATTGTACCCCCTTTAGTAAGTGCTGTGCTCTCCCTGTGCCCCCCCCCCCAGCCCCTAGATTATATTTACTGGCGACTCCACTGGTATTAGGTTTGCTCAATTTAACTTCAAAAACAATTTCTTGGTTACATTTGATATATTAGCTTCACTTACAAGTTATAGTGTAACTTTTCCTGCTTGAAATAATTAAGGAATGAAGTTGCAGTATTAATTGTTAAGGTCAGAATGTTGTATTGACATGTCACCCTTACCCAGCCATCTAGATAAAACAAATCAATGTGTGTCTGAAATCATTTGATAGCTTTTAACATGCAAAATTTATCTTGTAAGTACAAAAGCCCCCCCCCCCCCAAATAAAAAGAAAAAAAAGAAAAGAATTTGCAAAATACCTCCATTTGACGCTTTAGCTTAATGCCATAAATTCTCCAGCGATTTAAATAGACTAAAGGGAAAAATTAAATAATTATCACCTTAATTTGAGTAGCATTTCCAGGTACCATACCTCTTAACCACTGGTGTATCAGAACAAGCTCCAAACAACTCGAACTGCAGTTTTACAAATCACGGCTGTATGTTTTAGATTAAAGTACAACTTAACCAGTTTATCATTGTCACGTACGTAGATGTAGACAAGGCCTAATATAACAGCAACTGCCATGTGTGAGTATATTAGTAGCCCATTAGGCCTAAGTATTATTATGTATTACTCTTAGACTCGCTTTAGTTTAAAGATTCAATTAATGATGAATCGCAATGGTTTTCAAATTGCTCCTCGCAAGTAGTCGTATTGTAGGCCAACCTGCTCAACAAAGCTGTATAATTAAGCCATATATAGGCTAGTGCATGTTATTTTCTCCTTCACCAGAGTGAAAATGTAGAACAAGCCGATGTAGTCCAAAAGCAGCCGGCGCTCGCCCACAATTCTCACGTTAACAGCCCGCCACAGACGAAAACATCTCCCGGGTATTCATTACACACTCGGCCTACCTGTCTAGCTTAGCGTAGAGTAACGAGTTGGTCTTCACTGCACTGTTGTTGTTTTTGTAAACAGCTTTTCTAACTTAGGTTTTGTTTTTTTTGCAAACATTTGTACAGAATTTTAATGATTAATTTATGATGAAGCCACATAACTTGGTAGCCTAGGGTATGTGATAAAGCTTTCTAAACAAAACGTGCACTAATGATTAACGTTGCTAAATTGTGTCATCGCTCACCGAAGTGTGTTCGTGTAAATCACTTATTAACCGCGAGACTTGATGTACTTCTGATTATTACAATCATATTTCTATCAATTATAACCCTAAGTTAATTGATGAGTTGCATAGATTAGGTCGAAGCTGCTTTAACTTCTAATCTTCAAGTAATCCATGAAAAATCAGTGAGGCCTAATGCGTTCGACTTTCGAACTAACCTATACTATAGGCATAATTATAGTGAATTACGCGCACTTACTGATGCTAATCTTGGTTCCTTCTAAAATGAACTTTACACTAGGTCGGCGAGCAATTAGGCCTACAAGATATTGGCATTTAAAAAAACAACTTGACATAGGCTAACGCTGACCGTAAAACTAAAAGTTCACACCACAAGGGAAATACGTGTCACATGAATTATTCCAGAATAAATAAGAAATAAATAAACCTAACACCTACGTAGGCTACAAAGAATTTAAAGTTAACCGAAAAATTTGTTCATAGAAATGGTATTGAATCACTATCATATTTTTCGCTATAATTAATCTTAGTTAAACTTAAGGTTCAATCCATTTCTACGTGTAGGCACTATTGGCATGCTACTGTTACTACGCACCGTACACCATATGAGCATACGCACAGCGCTCTGAGTCTGTGTAGGCCCTGGTTTAAACTTACAAGTTTCATTACAACCAAATGTTACGTTTAAGCGGTTGCCGTAGGTGTACAAAGTTAGACACAAAAACAACAAAATCGACAATTACCTTACAACGCGGTGATACAAATTCCTATTAAATTTAATGCATAGGCCTGACAACAGTTTACACGAGTTTTACTTACACTTACCTGCATATGCTAGTTGCTACTCAGAGACAAATAAGAACTGAATACAATCGTTTTGAAAGCATCGCTAGTGGTAATCGTATCGTTTAGAACCCAATAGAAAATGATATAATAATGTGATCAACAGACACATATTAATACTAAGAACAGTGCTTGTTACGTGACCCGTCATGCGGGAACCTAAACGTCCCGCCCACTCTGACACTAGAACAGTTAGACAAACACGTACACACGTAGCGTCAATTACTATAGGTCTACTACAGTATAGTGAGTAACACGTCTTGTAGGTTGTATGTAGTAACCGTAATATCATCCTTAGAAAACGTGACGTAATGAAGGGGGGGGGGGGGTTGTATACAGTGGCTTGTATACAATGGTATAAATTGTTATGCATATGTATCATCGCGTACGTGTTGTGTGTGTGTGTTCGGGGATGGGAAGGAGGAAGGTCTCGTTGACTATAGTGGGGGGATTTGTCGGGAGTGGGCGAAGGGGGTGGGGGAGGTGTAATGACGTGAGTGCTTTGAGTGCAGTCAGTTTTATTGCTCAGTATTCGCAATATATTCGCCGCCTTCAGAAAGAAAGGAAACACAAAAACTACGATAAAATCAAATAGGTATAACATGAAGAGAAGAAAACATCTTGTTTTGGTTGTAGAGGAAGTGCAGAGCGACAATTTGTAGTAGCCGAGTCGAAGTTTTTTTGTAATAACAGTTGGTGTATTTCTCAAGAACTTTGATAACTTTAATAAACTTCATTATAGAATGACGTAATACTATTTTATAAGTTCATATAAATTACAATTTGGCGAGGCCGGTTGTTAGGCAATGTTATAGTACAAGAAGGAGCCAACGTGCTATAAGGAATGAACACCGGTTTGCTAGTTTGAATTATTTGGGCGGATCGAATAATTGAGCAAAGCCTACTCCACCTACACCTACCTCCACCACGGGGATAGTAAGATTCCTTACTTTGGTTGGCCACGTTATGAGATTATTATGATTTTATTCGTATTTCTGGTTATAGGAGGAATTCAAGTCACTAACGCCTCAATGGAAGTGCGACGTAAGCACTAAATGATTAAAACTTAGCATTCGGTGAGATTGCGGAACAGCGTGTGTGTATACGTTCAATCCTCCCCTGATAGCGTATATGTAACCTGCGCGAGGAAAATTTCTGCCACATGCGTACGTCAGAACCATTTATGGATCTTGCGCGAATGACTGTAATAGAGGGCGCAGCTCTGAAATATAACAAGTGGAAATGTTCGATACGTCGATGTTTTCACACAAGTCAAACATGTTTTTAAAGGTTTAGCAGTACTTTGCTTTCCCGCTATAAATAATACGCGATTCAAGAAGAGATCGATAGTGAAAATTATAGTAAAACTTTAGAAATAAAAGACGGAATCTGCCAATTAGTTTCTTCAGGGCTACAATTTTTACGATTGTTCCTTCTAAACGCTATACTGGAATATGAGTGCTATAGCCACAGTCAGGTTGTACAAACCAGGAGAGAAACCATATAGCTATGGGCTTATCCAGGCGAACATAGAACCGCGTAAAGACTTACTCTGAAGTAGAGATAAAATATATTCGGTGTGTGAAGGTATATAATTAATAAATTGCAGTAATTATTGGTTAAGAGCCTTCAAAGGAGCTCTGTCCAAAAAGGATTCTAGACTTAGCCTTATTTAAACTCATTATGCTATCCAGATACACTGCTTAATTCGCTCCCCGAGTACGGGAATTTATATACCATTGATAACTAACTGTGCGTATTTCGTCATGAACACATACTTTGGAAGGATTACGTCATAAAAGTGCATTATTTAGTTTCAAGCCGTACAAATACATTAGACAGTATTTTTTGGTCAAGGAGATTTCCAATAAAGTGAAAGTGCAATGATCTCGATCGGCAGTTGATGGGTTGATAGTGCGCCGAGTTCATTGGTACCGCCATTAACTCTGTGTAAGTGATAGTTGTTGTCTATCTGTACGTCATTATATCTTATGGCAGGTTTGCCAAAAGTTCACAAATGAAAGCAGACTGTAATGGCTGTCATCCTATCAATATCGTAAGACTCCTTGTAAACTACCGGGTCAGGGACCTGGACCATGTTTACTTCTTCGGCGGGGGAGGGTGTAGGGGCGTTATTATCCCCATCGTGAGGGCATAACAAAACAAGGGCTATCAAAATCACTCACTTGAAAAGAGATATTGTAAATCTGATATTTTACAGTACATAAATATACAACATATATATGCGGTACAACCGAAACAATGAAACTTCTTCAACATTATTTCAAAAGGAGCCGAATATAATATTGGCATTCTTTCTTGAAAATTGATAATACATTGAATCCCATGACCTTCGTTTTACTCATAGTTACGTACTGGAATAACAATTAATATAAAGTGTACGATCGTTGGACATTCACACACATGGTCACGCGATGGTACATTATAATATAGTCCAAGATCGCAAGTAGGATTTTTCATTAACGGTTTTGGGCGTATTTGGTATAAATACATGCTTTGTGGATAGTTACTCCCTGATATAGTATTTATCAATGATCGGAGCATTCTAACTAAATTGTCAGAATTGATTTTAAATAGTTTTAAGACAGGTCATCAATCGGAGACAGCAGACACGGATACAAGAATAACTTATCAATAATGGCTGTCATAATTATAATTGACCTCGTACATATGCATGTGTAATTTGAACGCACCGACGGAGACAGGTTGGACCATGATGCATTGTGGGAGCAACATATCCGAAACTCACGCGTAAGTTACAATTATGCAATATAATGCTTAGTTGTCAAAGTAAATATATTACGTTCTCTTTCAAACTGTGAATGCCACAATTTCTCCCTATCCATGCAGTGCATAGCATAGTCTATTCTACACGCCCTGATATATCGCGATTCCTTCCTTCAATCGGACGGTATTGTCCATGTGTGAGTTTTATGATCTTATTATGATATTTCTGTTTATAGAAAGATCGTCTCTAACAGGACAATACCAGTGAGAATAATGAGCTTATAAATTCAGCGAGATTGCGGGAACAGTGGACGTACATACCGTACGTACGTACATTGGGTCATTCCTCTCACAATGACATCATATACCTCGCGCAAGAAAAGTGTCTGCAACATGGAAACATCAGTGTCATATATTGCTCTAGCACACATCAATGTAACAGAGGGCGCAATTCTGTATAGCACAAAGTGAATATGTTCGCTACTTTCGAAGTTTTCACACTATACAACAAACATATTGGTTTTGCTTTAGCAGCACTTTTCTTATCTGAAAGAGGGATTGGAATATGGTGGTGCATTGTGGGAGGAGCTGAGTAACATTCTAAAGTCATGTACAGTTAACAATCACGTAATCTAACGCTTTATTTGTCAAAACAACTAGTTTAGGTACAGACTCATAATTTACAGAGACAATACATAGTTGCGATTCGTTTGCATAATGAATATACCCTGAATAATGTTGTGAGGTCTATATTTGTATTTCTTTTAACAGACGTTGCGGTGAATCGGATTTGTTTTGGCGACGGATCACCTCTGAACTGACTGTCATGAAAGAGTTTCACAAACTGCATATATAATAAGACTCACTCAGTGGCGGAGATTTCTTGTCAGAAGTGGGGGGGTTGCAGGCCATTGATGAAATAAAAAGTCATAACTGCTGGCTCACTATCTAAGTGGACCGCCATTAACTCTGTGTAAGTGATAGTTGTTGTCTATCTGTACGTCATTATATCTTATGGCAGGTTTGCCAAAAGTTCACAAATGGAAGCAGACTGTACTGGCTGTCATCCTATCAATATCGTAAGACTCCTTGTAAACTACCGGGTCAGGGACCTGGACCATGTTTACTTCTTCGGCGGGGGAGGGTGTAGGGGCGTTATTATCCCCATCGTGAGGGCATAACAAAACAAGGGCTATCAAAATCACTCACTTGAAAAGAGATATTGTAAATCTGATATTTTACAGTACATAAATATACAACATATATATGCGGTACAACCGAAACAATGAAACTTCTTCAACATTATTTCAAAAGGAGCCGAATATAATATTGGCATTCTTTCTTGAAAATTGATAATACATTGAATCCCATGACCTTCGTTTTACTCATAGTTACGTACTGGAATAACAATTAATATAAAGTGTACGATCGTTGGACATTCACACACATGGTCACGCGATGGTACATTATAATATAGTCCAAGATCGCAAGTAGGATTTTTCATTAACGGTTTTGGGCGTATTTGGTATAAATACATGCTTTGTGGATAGTTACTCCCTGATATAGTATTTATCAATGATCGGAGCATTCTAACTAAATTGTCAGAATTGATTTTAAATAGTTTTAAGACAGGTCATCAATCGGAGACAGCAGACACGGATACAAGAATAACTTATCAATAATGGCTGTCATAATTATAATTGACCTCGTACATATGCATGTGTAATTTGAACGCACCGACGGAGACAGGTTGGACCATGATGCATTGTGGGAGCAACATATCCGAAACTCACGCGTAAGTTACAATTATGCAATATAATGCTTAGTTGTCAAAGTAAATATATTACGTTCTCTTTCAAACTGTGAATGCCACAATTTCTCCCTATCCATGCAGTGCATAGCATAGTCTATTCTACACGCCCTGATATATCGCGATTCCTTCCTTCAATCGGACGGTATTGTCCATGTGTGAGTTTTATGATCTTATTATGATATTTCTGTTTATAGAAAGATCGTCTCTAACAGGACAATACCAGTGAGAATAATGAGCTTATAAATTCAGCGAGATTGCGGGAACAGTGGACGTACATACCGTACGTACGTACATTGGGTCATTCCTCTCACAATGACATCATATACCTCGCGCAAGAAAAGTGTCTGCAACATGGAAACATCAGTGTCATATATTGCTCTAGCACACATCAATGTAACAGAGGGCGCAATTCTGTATAGCACAAAGTGAATATGTTCGCTACTTTCGAAGTTTTCACACTATACAACAAACATATTGGTTTTGCTTTAGCAGCACTTTTCTTATCTGAAAGAGGGATTGGAATATGGTGGTGCATTGTGGGAGGAGCTGAGTAACATTCTAAAGTCATGTACAGTTAACAATCACGTAATCTAACGCTTTATTTGTCAAAACAACTAGTTTAGGTACAGACTCATAATTTACAGAGACAATACATAGTTGCGATTCGTTTGCATAATGAATATACCCTGAATAATGTTGTGAGGTCTATATTTGTATTTCTTTTAACAGACGTTGCGGTGAATCGGATTTGTTTTGGCGACGGATCACCTCTGAACTGACTGTCATGAAAGAGTTTCACAAACTGCATATATAATAAGACTCACTCAGTGGCGGAGATTTCTTGTCAGAAGTGGGGGGGTTGCAGGCCATTGATGAAATAAAAAGTCATAACTGCTGGCTCACTATCTAAGTGGAGCGCCACCATAAGTTGGCGCGAAGTGCACAAGAATTTTTTGGCAAATATTGCCTCCCAGATTGCAGTAAATGGCACTGCCCAGGCCTTGAAAAGCTGCATTTAACCAGGGGCGTATGCAGGATTTTCTAACCCGGGGGCGCGTATTACTATCTAAGCGGAGCGCCACCATTGGTTGGCGCGCAGCGTACAAGCAAATTTCTGGTTTTGGTACCCACAGATCACCGGAAATGGCACTTCTCGGGCCTGAAACTGACCAACCATATGCACACTTTTGCCTGAGAACCAAGTTTTTTCCAAATACTTTTTTTCTCATCTATAACCTTTTTGAAGATTGTCACCAGTCACACATCATGTTCGACTTCATCACATATCCTGTGGATCATTGCTTTTGTAGGTGATTCTTCATCGCGGCCCACAATATCCGTCAGCCCCACTGTTCAGAATTTGAAAATTCACAATTCTCGTGAATAAATTCACTTCAAAACATACCCATAATGTTGCACAAAATATCATCTATGGACAACCGATATAGAAAAACCTCCTTCAAACCCTAACAGACGGGCCAAAATTGCACGAGTATGATGAAGTATGATGAAGAATGTTGGTTAGGGAATTTTCGAAAATTCAGACAGCTACTATAAAATTTCGTTGAAGGAAATAAAAGTATACCAGATATTTCCGAAACCGAATACTACACACATCGACAGTTTTGAGCATGGGCGCAGATCTGTCTTGGATAATGGTGGGGACGCGTGTCTGTTCTATGACACTATCTAAGCGGAGCGCGACCATGGGTTCGCGCGTAGCGATGATTTTTTGGGGCAAATATACCTCCCAGATCGCCGGAAATAACACTTCCCAGACCTAATGATGCTCCTAAACCTCCTTAAGTTTTAGATCTCATGGCTTAGAAATTTAGTTTGGAGAAATACATGGGCGTCTGCAGAAGAAAATCAGGGGACAAATAATCCAAGTAGACTTTTGTATATACGATGGGTCTGGGGTCCTCTCCCAGAAAACAAATATAGACTGCCGCAAATGCGATTTCCGTCCTATATTTAACAACTGTGGATAAAATACAATAAAATGAGAACTGCTGCATGTCATTTGCACAATGCTGGATCAAACTGCGCCAAAGTTCAATACAGGGGAACTTGAAATGCAGCTATTGGTCAAGACAAATTGGTGGGGACACGGTATATCATGTCCCCACTACTGAAAAAGTTGGTGGGGACGCGTCCCGCTGTCCTCACCAGGATCTGCGCCCATGGTTTGGAGGCTGTTTATCGTGGAACGCCATTTTCATGCTCACTGATATGATGTGATATCTGCTGTTTGCTTTACAAATTCGAATAATTTTGTCACTGTTCCTCTTTCTCTTCCCGTTTTCTTGCCGTATTTTCTACTCCATCCTTTTCTCCTTTTCTCTCTTTCTTCTTTTTCTTTTCCTTCCTTCACCTCGTTGAAGTTGGCAAGTGTATACAGTTCCAAAGCTATTCAACAGCAACAAAACGTTATTTTGTGTATGTCTGTTGTGGGGTGAAGTTAGCGCTATGAGCTACACGTTCCAATGCGCAAGGTGGGGGAAAGGGGCTAGAAATAATGTGTGGGTCAATTCTAACTCGGTTTTCGGTCGTTAATTGTTGATGTAGCCTACCAGGTAAAAGGTTGAAATGACTTTAACAATTTCAAATTTAATAATTTGATTTATTATGCCATTTGGAGCACATAACATAGGCTATAACAGAACATTACAGGCAAAAACTAGGGGGGGTTAATTGTGTGGGCCAACCCCCCCTCTTCAAAAAGTGGGGGGGTTAAAACCCCCCCCAACCCCCCCTGTTTCTCCGCCCATGGACTCACTGCATTTACAAACAAAAGACCCAATGTGCCCGATGGGATGGCGCGATCTGACAGCCCTGACCGTGCCAGGGGTACTGAGTAGTTGTGACAATGCCAGAGTACTCAGTAGCTGTGACAGTACCAACGTACTGAGTAACTGTGACAGTGCCAAGGTACTGGGTAGTTGTGACAGTGTCATTGTACTGAGAGTAGCTGTGATCTTTTCAGGGTACTGATTAGCTGTGACATTGTCAAAATACTGATTAGCTGTGGTAGTACTGATGTACTGGGTAGCTCTGACAGTACGTGTCAGGGCAATGAGTAGCTGTGACCGTGCCATGGGTACTGAGTAGTCATGACATGTGCCAAGGTACTTGATATGTGACAGCACCAACGTACTGAGTAAAGTCAAGGTACTAGTTAGCTGTGACAGTGCCAAGGTACTGAAAGTAGATGTGATCTTTCCAGGGTGCTGAGTAACTGTGACAGTGCCAAGGTACTTGGTAGCTGTGACTGTGTCATGGTACTAAGTAGTTCTGACAGTGACAGTGCACCGAGTATCGCTGAGAGTGCCAAGAGTACCGATTAGCAGTGACAGTGCCAGGGTACTGAGAAGCTCTGACAATGGCAAGTTACTTAGTATCTGTAACAGTAACAGGAGACAGACTAGATGGGACAGCTCCCGGGTACCTACACCTGTGACAGTGGATACTAAATATTTTTGAAAGTACCATGAAAATGAGTAGATTTGACAGTACCATGGTAACTTAGTAGTTGTGAAAGTGCTAATGTACTAAGGAGTTGTGACAGTGCTATGGTAGTGACTAGCTGTGAAAGTGCCAGGGTAATGAGTAGTTTTTGACAGTACCATGGCAAACTGAGTAATTGAGAAAGTGCCAAGGTACATAGTAGTTGTGACAGTGCAGTAATAGTAGTTGTGACAGTACCAAAATAGCAAAGGTGCTGAGTGTCCCTGACAGTGCCAGGTTTACTGAGTAGTTCTGAAAGTGAATGAGTTCTGAGTACCTATGGCAGTACCAAAATAGCAAATAGCTATGACAGTACCAAAATAGCTATGACAGTACCAAAATAGCTTTTAGCTGTGACAGTGCCATGGTACTGTCTAGCTGTGACAGTGTCGCGGTGCCGGGTAGCTGTGACCGTAGTCGGTAGGGAATAGCTGTGACAGTTTCAGGGTACCTACAGCTGTGACAGAGCAAGGATACTGAGTAGTTTTGACAGTATATGACAAAAGAGTAGTTATAACAGTGTCAATGTACTTAGTAGCGGCGACAGTGTCAAGGTACTGACTAGCTGTAACAGTGCTGTGGTAATGAGTGGTTATGACAGTAGTAGGGTTCTGACTAGCTGTGACAGTTCCAGGGAACTCACATTTGTGACAGTGCAAGAATACTGAGCAGTTTTGACAGTGCCATGGCAACTGAATAGCTGTGACAGTACCAATGTACTGAATAGCCGTGATAGCAAGATACTGAGTAGCTGCTGAGTAGCTGAGTATCTGCGACATGTTTCAGGATACTGAATAGATGTGACAGTACCAATGTACTGAATAGCTGTGCCAAGGTACTGAGTAGCTATGACGGTGCCAGGCTACACTTTTTTAGAGAACGCATTAATGTCCGATTACATAGTCTAAGGCTTGCGTATGCCATGACATAAATTCCTAATACTTTTGCTTCATCTTTTGTTATAGATACCTGATCTGTTTCCGTACATAAGCTGAATATGTTTCTGTTACACTTCGTACTATTCCCAAATATGTTATTAAACTTTTTGATCCATGAATTCTAATTCTTAGCATTCAGTAATCGTTTTAAATACCTCTTCTTATTTTTAGTTATAAGCTCAATAAACAGAATTGTAACTACTGCTCCATACAAATAGAAACCTACTTCTGTCTGATAACGGTTCCAGTGTTCCAGAATGAGGTACCGTGGAGGCTGATTAGTTGAGATTAATATCATTTATTTGGAATGTATTGACTGTAACATACAATTTGAACTTCATTACTTTCGTGATATATGCACTATCACGTATAAGAGAAACAAAATCGTTGAACGATTTTGATAAAGTGGTATTTAATACTGACATGCTGCAGGGTGGATTTCTTTTCTTTATCTGAGTGTAGTGTAAATGCAAATGTATACAAGTAATCGACAATTATTCATACTAGGACTACAGTGGGACCTCTCTTACGGTAATAACAACTACCAAATATTAATTTAATTTAATATGAGAGTCTCATTGTGCTTTAGAACAATGTCATCAAGGGGAAATGTTTCTCGATTAGCATTTCACAAAACAGTGGGTGGCATCAGTATATAAAGTATACTTACTTCATGGCTTGATGCTATCTGCAGGAGCTGTATGGTCGACCTCTGCAGTAACTTGCTGTGCTCTTCACTGATGGTGATGCGTTCAGAACATAGCTCTTTTACAGTGTCAACGATGCCTTCAACATTTCCACTCTGTTCCAAGATGCAAAGGATTGCAAACTTGTCTCCATCTTTCTTGTTTTTCAAATATTCGATGATTTTCTTACCAGCGGTGGAATTCAACCCACAAGCGAATCGAAAGACGTACTGGAGATCAAAGGGATCCATCTTCCCAAGAATTGGTTCCAGGTCAGCTGAATCTTCCACCTTGCAAAGGATATCCACCACACGAAATGACGCGAACCATTCACAGAATAGTTTATGGTAAAACCTTACTTCAATCTTCATCTTATCGCTCTTACCAGGAGTCTGTCCATCTGCAATATCATACAACTCCTCCTCTACTAGGATACCAACAAGAATGTACTGATCATAAAAATCTTGACCGAGTCGCTGGAGGAATTCTACTTGGCTCCAAGTTATTTGTTGATTCTCTTTACTGAGCCCTTCGAAAGCGATTTTATCAAGTTCACTGTGATTATGTTCTAAGAACTTTGAGTATTCTTTAGCATTGAAATCTTTGGATTTGTTTCTCGTGTGACTGTGAAAGCAATTCATCGCGTGGCGAAGGAAGTCAGTAACAGTTTTAAATTTCTGAAAACCCTCTATTTCATGAGTCATGTGAGAAAACATAGTAAATAAGAGAGGAATCTGGCAGAGGTCATCAAGAATGACATTTTCCTTGAGACCTTTCTTAACTTTAGCAATAGCTTGTTCATCATCTCCACAAACAGCCTTACGGATGTACTGATCACGCGCTGTCTCATCAAAACCAGTAAGTTTAAATCGTTTGGTTTTTGCTCTGTCATACTCATTCGGTAGATACCTGGTTGTCAAGGTCACGTCAGATTCTTGGAACATCTTGTACTTGATAATGCGTCCTACGTCATTTTCCTCTCCATTACCTGTTTTCAATCCGTGTACACTTGTCTCGTTGGTGTCTCTGCCTGGGTATTCATCATAGCCATCTAACTGAAATGCTACTGACTTGCAACTCTCTAGTATCTCCTTGATGTCTCTCTCCTTGACCCTGTATTCCTTTGGCACCAAATATCGCTTGATCGCTCTATAGATTGACGGAACATTACCCAACTGTCTAAGTCTGAGTAAAATAAGAATCTCTACGTCAGCGAGAGGTGAATCTTGGACACCATTACACCAGTCATATGCTAACTGCAGGGTAAGAGTAGACTTCCCATACCCAGGCTCTCCTTCGATGATACGTCTGTTAGACCTCCTATGAGGATCATTGAATATGTTCTTGTAAGAATCTAACTGTTCCCATGATGCATCTTTACCATACGATGTAGCGCTGCCACTCAATGCAACCACACCGCTCTCGACAAATATCGTATTTACACAATAAAGTCTGTCTTGTATATAGGGTAAAGGTTTTACGGAGTCATAATAAAGTTTATACTTCTCTTTAAGCCCATCGATTAGTATTTGTTTCTTATCTATGAGAAAAATAAAACAAACAATAATTAATAAACGAAACAAACAGGCCAACACAACTACCAACAAGATAAATACTTTGGTTATATATAAAGTAATGCAATCATTGACCGTTGAAGAATCGACTGGTCAGTTGATCTAACAACGCATCTTAGATAGTTTCTTAATTTTGATGTAAGTAATATGATAGAGTTTCAAATTGGTGCAATATTTTGAATATTATTTATTAAATATAATACGCATATTAACGTGAGTAAGTATGGAGTTGGTGCACACTTTTTATCATTTCCATTTCGTCATTTAGATTCATTAGAATCAACATTTCAAATTAATTCAATTTACATTTCGTTTTTTTACTATGTGAATTGGTGCTTTTTCTTCCTAAACATAAAGGCCGCAATCATATGTTTCATGGAACGCGTAGTTTATGTATTTTAAATGAGTTGCAAACAAGAAATGTGGTATCACGGTTTAAAAATATCAAAGCTTTGCAAACATGAAAATCGACCAAACGCATACGTCAAGCAAGGATTTAACCATTGCATTACGGTAAGCAAAGAAAAAAACGATATGTGGTAATGTAGTTGTGAGACTCCGTTTTAGATGACAAGTGTGGGCCATTTTACATGGCATCACAACTCAGGTTTTTTTCACTATACAATCATGTGATAATTCAATACTGACGTTTGAAGTTGACACCACCACATTAGAGTGAATGACATTAATCATAATAATTTATTCTTATATAGCGCTTTACATCAAAGAATGATCTCAAAGCACTTCACAAAATCACCTTAGATTAGTCGTTGATTGATAAAGTCGTCGGTAATATGTTCTTACATGATCCATCCTCCTCCCCCTCCCAGTCCTTAAATCAAACGAGTAAGACTAGTGCCACAATAGTCACCAAGAAATCGTAAATCTGTCGCAGGTGATGCTGCAAAGCTAAACAATATTGCCTACCTTCTATTGTCAGTGGGTCTGAATACTTCTTTCTGGCAGGGGTAGTTTGTTTTTCAGATGCTTGGAAGTTTGTACTTGTTGAAGGCAATGCTGCGGGGGTCTCACGGTGTGGAATACTCTCAAACTGTGAGGCAGATGCTTCACTTTGTAATGGTTGTCTTGGTGACGACGCATCCCTTAGTTCAGGTGTTTGTGAGTTCCGATTAGCTCCTGGTGTTGTGTCTGTTTTAAGTCCTCTCTTCGAACTTTTCTTCTTTGAACTTCGATTTCCCATCTTTTTACCTTGAATAAGTAACGGAAGAAACTCAGTCAAAGTCGATGTAACCTTATTGAAAACATACAGCTCATTGACATGCAACTAAGCTTAGACACTCTATATATGTTAATCAACTAAACCACGTATCGAAGAACTCGACAAAAGGAGCTTAAAATGTTAAAAGTAACTAAAACAACCAAAGGCAAATCATACTGCAACGTAAAGCACGTTGGTAATTCATAATAATAATCAAGCAGTAATTTTTTACGACGCCTAAGCGACCACGAATGTATG
Source organism: Apostichopus parvimensis (assembly GCA_000934455.1). Taxonomy (NCBI): domain Eukaryota; kingdom Metazoa; phylum Echinodermata; class Holothuroidea; order Aspidochirotida; family Stichopodidae; genus Apostichopus; species Apostichopus parvimensis. The sequence goes on from KN882821.1 coordinate 180,793, forward strand.
AAAAGCCTGCAGGGGCTTATGGATTACACCTTTCACGTCGGGTGGCTTCCAATTCAACACTTTATCTCAAATTTTGAATATTTTCTTTATTTTGGAAAGTCATTTAAGAAGGCAAAACCGTACATTGCTCTTGCATGGAAAACCCACCTTACTATGATCCGGCCAGGGATCGAAACCCGAACCTCCCGATTGATAAGCCTCATTGCTTCAAATGCCACCGCCGTTATCCACTCGACCACAGCAGCGGTAACATTCGTGATTCTATAAGTTTTATTTATTCTATGTACAAATACATATTAATAATAATACTGCAAAAAAATACCGTCTTCATTCATTATTTAAAATACGGTTTATCATTACTTGTTTAATGAGCGGTATGATAATAACCTGGATCGCGAAAGCATATATAATCCTTTTTGACTTTCATGAGAGTTCGTTTACAATATCGTTTGTTTATAACAGTCACTTCTGTGGGAAGAATGTTCAGCTATTAGCAAAGAATCGTATGAAAAAGTGTTTTGTAAAACTTCGTTACCAAATTGTGTACACAACAGAACAAATTATTGTAAAAATGTTGTCTTCCAAATATCCTGAATCCAATTTATAGATTAATATATGAGGCACCCTCCTTATATTTAATTCCAAAAAAGAAAAAACCACTATGTGGGTAAATAATGCATGGCCTGGTGATGCAATGCAATAGAAAACAATTTTTGCTCACTAGATTCAACAAGTACACAAGGTACTGACCTGCCTGAGAAGAAACTTAATGTAGTTCACCATATAAATCAGAATCATGACAATAAACTACATAATGGAGAGGAGAGCATTCTCCTCCACGAACTTAATCAAAGTGGCGAACGGTATACTAACCGAACACTAGACGTTCTGTAATCTAGAACTGGTTATTGACTGAGCTTGAGGTTCATATTTATATATTCGTCTAATTGCTTTTTTATCAGATTTTATACTTCAGACTTTACTCTTCAAACATTCAAACAGTTCGGTATTTTTTTGAAGATCAAAATCAATATGAGGCAAATTGTTTTAGAGCATTATACAAACTTAACAGGGTATTAACCTAAATTCATATCATTAAAACTATCCAGAAATCATCTTGACATTAAGAACGTGTTGCACACAAATGCTGCGAGGAACTATTAAACTTTGATATTTTATAAAATATCCGAGATTTTAATTAGTGCTTATTTACGAGAATTTATTAAGATCTATAGATAAATTCATTTATATTATCAGGCAACCAAGTTAACGTTTGGCCTTCGAGACCTAACTAACACTTTAGTATGACATTAAGGGCTTTTGTAGCTCATATGCAAACATTTTTATAGTAAATAATGCTTCTTTTAGTACATTAAATGTAGAACGAGTTTTACAAAGAAAACTAAGACTGCCACTCTCCATTATGACGTGCGAAATTGACCTCTAACAGTTTATTAAAACAAGTTATTAGAACAATTAAGAAGTAACAACTGCGATATTATAAATGCGGTTTGTAAAAGTAACAAATAAATTCAATATCTAGAACGAAAATCGAAAGTTTGTATTTACGTCGAGATCACAAAACTGTGTGTATTATATAGCTCAGTTTATTATCACATTATAATGACGTATTGACATAATGTTCCTTTAACTATACTCTATGGTGTATTGTCATTTGAGCTCGCAGTGAGAATATGAAATGATCGTTTGGTAAATAAGTTCTTATCTTTAAACGCCTAAAGAGTTATCTTGCATTTATCAGTTTGTTAACCTGATGGTACAAATGGTACCATTTGAGTACAAATGGTAGTGCAAACCCTAGTAAAGTCTAAGTCCACCTAAACCGAAAGTAAATAGAACAGAATAAACACAAATTAGCATTTTATCTGCAGAAAATTAATAATTAAACACAAACAGAGATATTCCTATACAGTATAAGGCTAATGTCTCGTTAAGTTTAAAAATCTATAGTTTGGAAGACTCTACTTTTACACGATCTGATAGATATTTTGCTTTCATTAAATGCTGAATTGATTCAAATTAAAACAAGTTTGGTAGCAACATTGGATGTATGTTAAAAATTTCACCTTAATCTTTCAATTAATATACCGTTTCTATTGCGAAAACGTTTAATAAAATAGAGTAAATTATGTAGTGACATATAGAGAAAAGAAAAAGAAAGAAATATCTACTGCAAACGCACACAAACTCATCTTGAATATAAAAAAAATCAGATATCAGTTGAAGACCGCTTTGAAATGTGAAGTATAATTATATTTGTATACTGTTAATATTCACACACAAAAACTTTTAGCTATAGACACTTCTGAGACACATGATATAGAAAGTTACAATAAAAGTATTTTCGCATGTTATTGTATAATTTTATAAGTATTAATGTATGATACATTTTAGTCATGGAAGGCCGGTGTTAACTTTCATTGTATATTTGTCCTGCTTTATTAGTAATATTCTAATGCATGTTTCTACTTTAGATCAATCCATATGAGTTTGTTGGTTGATTCATTAACAGTAATTATAACACGAATAACTAACACTGTATCAATTCAGATATTTATATTATCACAGTTCCAGTTCACTATTACAGTAAAACTGTAGTCAATAATAGGCATGAAGGGTTACATTCAATGGATAGATTTGTTTTTAAGAAAACAATAATGAATCATAAAACTGTAGTTTAAAGTAATTCGGTTCGTTAGTGCAAACCATTGCTCTTGATAGTAATGAGGGTATCATAAAAAGCGAATTATCGAGGCAGGCAAAGAAGAATTTAACAGTAATATCCAATTATCGTTAAAGACTAGAAATGTGTATATGATATATATATAAGTTAACAATCATACTTACGAAAGAACTTAAAATCACGGATACTCTCTGTGCCATTGTTAGTAAACTCCCTTCCTATCTAATGATTACTTTGCATTTTTGAATATCTTCTTTCTGTATACTAATTCTTGCTGTAATGTTACATCTAATTTTAACAATTTTAGCATTATTGTTTTCTTTATTCTTGATAACATTGTTACAGTAATAATAAATCAATGTTAGAACCTGAAAAGAATGCTAGTTAAATTACTTGAGACTTGTCCACGCCAAATGGTGTCACATGTTATATGTGGACGTTATGTTGTTCACATGAAGTTAAAAGTACATTTTAAATTTACAAATTAACATTAACAATTGGTCTGGACAAAGGAACGGATGTAGTGAATGACGACATTTGTGTTTTATATGATTTCCACTTTCTAAAAGTGAATTTTGTGTAGATTAAAAATAGCTATCAAACTATCTACCTCACAGGATGACTGTGGAGAGGTCCGCCATATAACACACCAAGCATGATTCATACACTCGATAAATGTTCATAAGAAAACGACTTACCTAAGATGAAAGTTGTTCACCGTGTCAGATAGAAATGTGATTATCAAAATGCATTATTGAAATCACGGCTATCATCTCCGTTTAATTGAAGAAATAGCAGAATTCAGTGAACACTCCTTAATCAAAATGGCGACTGGCTGAATACCAAACGGCTCAGTCATCTTACTGGTTATTGGTTAACCTCGATGTTCATATTTACATATTCGTCAAGTAGTTATTCAGCTGGTTTTTATCAGATTTGAAGTTTAGACTTTACCCTTCCAACTGGTTCTATTGCGCTATTATTACCAGCATTCACTTTTCTTTAAAGCAGTACATATGTTAGACTATCTTAAATGATACTTCATATTTTATTGATAAGTAAAGGTATCTATATACCTTTAGCATAAAATGTCAACCAAAAATGATGTATAAAAAGAAACTATGTGTACAATTATGCCACGCTGCAGCAGCCATACTGGTTCTCAGCTCCGAACTTGTTTTGATAAGAAATCACTAAATATTTATCAATTGCTAACAAAACAAAATCGATTTGTAAATGTCAATTCAAACGACTGAAGAGTCATAACAATAATTAAAGTATATCTTCGTTTATATTTCCCTTCCATATTACAGAATCCTTTAAACTAGGCCATCTCACCGATTGACACTGATGAAATTGTCGTTGACGCTATTTATTTGTTCGTGAAGGTTAATAAAGTTTTTATCTGATAAGCCGGTGACTGCTCGTTTTGTAAGTTTGTATAAACAGGTCTCATGATAGTAAAACCACTCAATCAAAGACAAAGTCCATCAAAATTTAAACTGCAAAACACAGAACCTTGATAAGATAAGATATTGGGCCAATCATCATCAATAATAATATGTTGTGTGACTATGGATTATGTCTGGCATCTACAAAATATTGTATGGTTCACTTTTGACTTTCGTATAGCGGGCAGTGCATATATTATGGTGGTGATCACGTTTGGGGTATACTGGTGATCAAAACCAAAGTAGTTTATCACCGTCAGGGTAACACCTCAATGAGTTAACTAAGAAATGTCTCTTACACACAGAGATAATGTGTAGTGAACATATTTTCATCCTTTAATCGTTACCTACATACTTAAAGGTTTTAGTAAATAATAATTAGAACAACGAATAATACAGGTCCGAAGTAATTTAGACCAGTCAGTAGTTTGAAATGTCAACCGAAAACACAACACCCATTTTACATTGAAGGAGTGCAAATAGTAAAACGTACCTTATCGGTATTGAAATACTATAGTGGCCTATTTGTAGCTATCATTTCTACACCGTCAAAAGCTAGGTAAGGTGCCCATGGCATCTATCATCTCATAAGTCAGTACAAGTTAAGTTAACACTTAAGAACGAATGTCTCACTTAAGTTGCTAACAAAATGTTTCATACAACAATCATCGTGTTGACCAGGCCTGACGACATGGGATGAAAGGAGCCAGGGCCAATTAGGGGTCCTGGGAAAGTATTAAGGAAGCCCGGAAAGTGAGGCCCTGTGGGCTACAGAAGCGTGTTTTCATATTCTGATATACTTAAAGGAAAATAAATAGTGTAAAACAGGGGCTAAGTGACGTTGTTTCCCCAGCGGACGGACTTGGCTTTCAATGAATTTAATGTTGAATGTCGAAAGTCCTTCTTTAGTGTCCCTTGCGTACACAGCAAATGTATTCTTTTAATTACGAAATATAAATAAAAGATTTAGTCATCGTGGACTTTATGTTTTCAATAGCTGTATTTTTGTTGTCCGCAAGGGTTAATAATGTGGGTGTATAATTATTCATTTACCATATTTCGATACAACAAAGTACTAACACCAACCGTTCAGATTTCTGCATGGTAGTTAAGCTGTTTAAACATAACAAGGTTACATACAATGCCAGGCTAACCCAATGTGAAGAGTATCTACTATTAATAATATATCGGCTTAAGCCTGTAACCTTTGTCAGGGGAATGAACGAAGTTATATAGTTCGATGATATTGGAGTGTTCTGTATTTTATGTCCAATTGAAAAGGCCATAGAATATGCACTATTCTAATGAATGGTATACATCTGTTACGATGGTGGAGCATACTAGCGTGACAAGCTGTCCATGGTACCTACAGAAGCTTCAATTCAAAGTGGACTCAGGAACTGTCCGTGGGAAATACTGAACAAGTTTGCTTATTGATCTGTAACTGAACACAAATAAGGCAAATGACTCAGAACAAAATAGAAGAAAAATGGGTAATTATACTGTCACGAACAGTGTAATCAAACTTTTAGGTACTGGCAAGAAAGAAACATATACAGAATTACGTTTCATGATATCCGTGCGTAAAGATATGAGAATCAACCCGTTCTACCTTTTCCAATAACGTACAAATATACAAGAGGCCGTTTTCACACGAATCTTGTTTAAACGATAACAGAAATAACACGAGTCAACTGAGTTTGATCGCTTCTTCAAAAGCTTATAACGAACCTACGGTGATCAACTCATTGTACCGATATGATGCTACATGCGATTCATGTTTCGTGGAACTAGATAGGACCGATATGATAGCTTCCTACGTTGATTTTGTTCGAGTGGGAATCCCCATTGTACATGTATGGTAGGATGTGTATTTTATCGTCAACAACATTTTCATTGAAATCATGTAGAACAAGAAGTCGAGTACATAGCACATGGTAGATCTTGGGAATAGGCATATCACATAATTTATATTACAGTATAATAGGAAGCACTAAAGAAGGGATGAAAATGCCAATTCGAACAGATTAAGGGCAAAATATTCTCTGCATCATTTTTCAAATGAAAAGCAAAAACAAAACAAAACCAAAAGTCAAAATAGATTAGTTAGCACACTTGTAAATATATATATTGTATACCACTTTCACAGGGAAGTAGTTTAATTCGCAAGAACATAGCAGAAAATGTTGTATATGAAGGGCTATGTAACAGGTATAAGATCATTAATTTCGTTGCTAGAAATCATGTCAAGCAGAGTAACACATTATAAACTACTTAACCCAACGTAACTACCTGTCAATTACCGGATATTACCTGGCAATTAGGTGCGGATCCAAGGGGATGAGGGTCTGCACCCCTCCCACCTTTTAAACTCCATACAAAATATTAAAAGTAGTTATTAGCAACCTTGCATGTAGTTTTAATATGCCCCAGAATTTGGTTTTTATATTTTTCCTGCCAAATGATAGTCGGCTTGAACGACCACAGGACCACATCCACTCTTTTTAATAAATACTGGATTCGTCCTTGATTTCCTCAGACTTCACAATGCCATTATATTATTTCCAATATCCTAGATAATATTTCTTCAACTCTATACTTACGTCTCTGTACCATAAAACTATATATATTGAGTTGATACGGATTGGCATTCAAAATATTGTCATTAAAATTTACGTCAGTAACATGATACCGTAAACAAGGTAATGTACACATTAATACACTTCGGTTACTTCTCTTTGTGGGAATCTAGTTTGAGAATGGATTTATAGTCACAAGATTATAAGCATTTTGTCAAATTTTAGAACTACAAAATTAAATAGGAATTTTGTGGATTAAAAATAAAATAATTATCATAAATATCCTACTGACATATTGAGATTCTTGAAGTACACATACCGAAATCATTAATGCAGCAATGAATGTAGACATGAAGGCTTAAAACTTCTCACTAAGGATGGATTTGTAATGGATACAGTACCCTAGATTGACTACAATTTTGAGCGATTCTTGTCTAAAAATGCATTAATTTGTAATTAGTTTACAATTGTGCGAAACTGAAATAAACTTGAACCTGTTAAGAAAAGATACAATATGACTAGTTATGTCACTGCAATAATGATGAAAATTACTATAATGAGCAGTTATAGAGATTCTTTGTTACTAAGATGTTATCTATTCAATGAAACATGATTAAGATTGTTTGTCGTGTCCGACTTCTCCTAAATATGTTCATCCGGTAGTTTCAATTTGTCAGGATGAAAAGTGTCTCTTTGTCCAACTCACCATGATGTAGGTTATCTGTTGATTATTCTGCTGTGACCAATTTGTCTTCGTTAAGATTGTCATTGGCAGACAACTGTTCATGATTAGTGTTACTCAATGGATCCAGTGTGTCATAATTCAGACTCTCTACAGTGTTCAACCTTTTATAATTAAGACTGTCCGGTGAATCTTACATGTCTTGATTATTAATATCTGCTGTTTCAAATTCTTTATAATATAAATTGCCTTTAGTGTCCAAACCTGTCAACCTTAAGATCATCTAAAGAGTTGTACAATTCTCGATAAACATTGTTGGTTGTGCCCACAATCGTCATGATTGAAATGATTTAGTGTCCAAACTGTCATGATTGAAATGATTTAGTGTCCAAACTGTCATGATTAACTCCGTCCAAAGAGTCTGATGCATCCTTATCAACATTGATTGTGTTGTCCAACTTTTCATTTGTCTGTAGTGTCCAATTTGTCATTTGTCTGCAGTGTCCAATCTGTTACAATTAACATTGTACATAGAGCCTTACGTATCTTCGTTTGTTGTGCCCAACTCCTTATTTGTCTGTATTGTCCAACTTGTCATCATTAACATTGTCCAATGATTCTAACGTGTCTTGTTTATCACTGTTTGTTGTGCCCAACTCGTCTTGAATATAATTGTCTGTATTGTCCAACTTCTCATCATCATGATTGTCCAATGAATCTAATTTGTCTTGATTGAGATTGTTTGTTGAGTCCAACTTGTCATGATTTACATTGTCTTTAGTGTCCAACTTGTCCTCATTAACATTGTCCAAAGAGCTTGGCCCATCTTCTTTATCATTGTCTGTTTTGCCCAACTTGTCTACATTAAGATTGTCCAAAGAGCTTGGCCTATCTTCTTTATCACTGTTTGTTGTGCCCAACTTTTCATGACTGCAATTGTCTGCGGTGTCCAACTTTTCATCAGTAGGATTGTTCAATGAGTCTAATGTGTCTTGGCTAACATTATTGGTTGTGTCCAACTCATCATCACTTAAATTGTCTATCGTGTCCAACCTGTCCAATGGATCCAAGGTGTCTTCATTAACATTGTCCAATGTGTCCATTCTTGTAGGACTATGATCATCATTTTTGTCAGTTATATTATCCTCTTCTAACCAACCCTCTTCCTCGTTAAATACAGCAGGGTTCAACTTGATCGAATATGAATTTGCTGCATTATGAGTCCTTTTGTGTATTTCTAAATTAGAACTCCTACAAAATGTTTTTCCACAAGTTTCGCATTTAAACTGTTTCTCTTTAGTGTGAACTTTTTCGTGCGATCTCAGGTTGTAGATCCGACGAAAAAACTTCCCACATTTGAGGCACTCATGTGGTTTCTCTCCAGTGTGAACTTTTTCGTGGGTTTTCAAGTGATGTGACAATTTAAATGCTTTGTCACATAATTTACACTGATAAGGTTTCTCAAGAGAATGCACTTTCTGGTGCCTTGTCAAATCTGACTTTTGAAAGAAACATTTCTGACATTTGGTACACTGAAATGGTTTTTCGCCGGTGTGGATCTGCTGATGTTTGATTAAAACATGTTTCTGATTGAAGGCCTTATCACAGGTCTGGCATTGGAACGGTCTCTCTGTAGAGTGATTCTTCTCATGTGATTTCCAATTACTGACTCGGTTAAAGGCCTTTTGACAAATAGTGCAGTGATAGATTTTCTCTCCAGAATGTCCAATCTCGTGGGTTTTTAAATGTTGTAGTAACTTGAACGACTTTGGACATAGGACACATTGAAAAGGCTTTTCTCCCGAATGGGTGCTTTCGTGTCGTGTTAAACTGTGCTTTCGGGTGAAGGACTGTATAATCAGCTAGGCATATAGTGATTCATATTTTAGATTAAATAAGAATAAAGCTCGCTCGGCCAAGTTTTAGTTTGTCAACATCATTGTTCTTGTGTAACGAACAACTATGAAACTATACGTCACAATATTTTTACTTTGTGGCAATATTTTTTTTGGTGCTGGAACACCGTACTATCGAGAAGCTAGGACGTTATTTGCAAATGTAATTAAAAACGTATTGTACACGATTTGTGTACTATGGTTGCTTTTGTAATTACCTGCCATAGCAACCATATTGTGACAGAGTTTATCATAACATAAATTATAGTATCAAAATCATCTTAAAAATTTACTAGAAATAGTGACACTACCTCCTCAGATACTTTCATTTCATGATAGAAAAAAACAACATCAAAACGAAAAATATCAAGTACGCGGTACGTTTCGATTTGTTTAAGTCATTTATTGTATTGTAAAGCATCATTTCCATCATTTTAGTTTGTGATCAAGATATAGTACTTACTTTGGAAATACTTACAACAGAAGTTAACCTTATTAATTTACTAAGTATACTCTGGCCCGTATAGCGAGCCCAGGTTGCATGGATGTGCACTCTCCTCGGCTCTCTCCCATCTGTTACGATCATGTGTAAAACTACTTCGCAGGTTCCTGGACATTGGTATTGTGCTCTTCCTTTTATTGTTGGTGACCCGTAAACTCAAATTACATAGCAACGGGTCTGAGTATACTACATTTTCATGAAAGCTGCATTTTACGGAAGGTTCTAAATTCCACCATTCTGAGCAGTTCGCCTTGTTAGATTTATAACATAAAAAGGATTTATAATGCCTTGTATTGGCTTCATTGCCACCCCAAATTTTGGATCATTACGGAAGTGGCAAATGCTGGTAAGTGTAGTTTTGATCTAAAACTGAAAAAAAAATTCCAGTAATTTTACCAGAAATGTTCTTCAGACACTCGGGACTATCGTTTGAATGGTATCATATGTTACAACCAGTTTGTATAAATGTAATTATAAACGCAAAATGCAGCTTTTACATGTTGGATATCATGTCCACTCCAACATTCAAGATATTAATTACTTTACTATAAGAAAGTACTTATTTCGATATTTAGGTCTAATAATAAATTACAAATCATAATTTTAGCAAGTATATTGTCAAGTTCACTGAGACATGCGATACAATTAGTTCCTTGTAATAGTTATTAATAACTTACAACATATTACAAAGTGCTGCCATTGAAAAAAGTCTTGCAAAGTATCTTTGCAGTTATTTAATTGATCACAATGTAAATTCAATAAACCAGAAAAATATCAAGCACTCTGGAACTTTTGAAATTATTATCTTGCTCGATCGTGAAAGAAACAAAACAAAGGAAAGCGCTTTACGTACTGTAACTATAGTAGACATTCATTAAAAAGAATATTAATTGCGCTTAAAATCTCGATATATTCATAACATTATTTTACTTTTTAACGTCGTTACTGTTTCCGGGGAAGCGTTTTATTGAAACGCTATAAAGAGAAGCACAACATTGTTAGCTATATATTATTTATATAATACCTTTCAATTAAAACGAATAATATATAGTGCACTGGAACATTTTTCTGTTAAATCCTTTAACACATTTTCTATATTTGGTCGGAATTTAACAGACGTAAACTATACTGATTGTTCCAAAGGTATACTGTAACCTCCCTAAGACGTTTCAAAATTACTTCAAAGTATCGACGAGTGCTAAGTTAAATCATAACATGACATATGCAAATGTAGGCTTTGCTCTAATTAATACTGGGATAATACCATTCGTAGCAATACTTTTTAATGTCATTGTTTTTTCTTTCTTATGCAGAGCAATATATACTGCTTTCATTGAAACTGTATACAGAATCATAACTTCTTTCGTTTCTGTAGTTGATTATAATATATTTACAGTAAAACGAATAATGAAAAGTGCAATTGTGACAGGGTAAGCTAACTAATGGTTTCGGACCCACCATCCCATCAAGCATTCTAAATATTCCAAAATATTGATAAGCGCTAAGTTGGACAAGAAAACATGTTCAAAAACGAAGCTATACACAGCAGCATGATTTCTTACGCCATTATTAATAATGAAATGAATATATTGTACAAAATAACGTCAGCTCTGATATTTCCAAATATGTCATTCCTTTGAATGGGCATCACCACTGACGTAAGACTACAACAGGTTCATATTACTTATCGTTTCACCTCTGACATTCGAAATTATTCTCATATATTACGTAAGCTATAGATTACACAATAAAAGTGCCAAATAGAAAGCTATGTACAAAACACTATTTCCTTAGATATTGTAATCATTTATATTATACTGTTGTTCTGAAATTTTGAAGATGATTAATTTTCTTTAAAGTTCTAAAGTTACTAAAGGTTCGAAAGGTGAGCGTACCGTCTTTCTCTATCTCTCTGTAAGTTTTGAACATATTGCAAAATATCGAGAATTGCAACGTTAGGCGTTGAAATTACAAAGCTGAACGAAATCCTTGGTGGATAGATGTTACGAAATATGCTCCTTAAACTGTATAGAGAATGTCAATTTGACCTTCCGCCATATTAAAGAAATAGAGTAAATTTAAATCTTCCATACGGCTAAAATTAAACGGTGTATACAGCACCTAAATTGTTATAAAGTGAATAGTTTCATCTAAATGGCTATCCTAAAGGATGAATATGTTGCAGTAAAGGTTGGTGTATTCAAAGTTACCGCCAACAACATTATCATAATCCATCAAGCGTTATTTTTGTAGGCAAAATCACATTCTGCTGTTCTAATAAATGCCTATGCACACGCCTTTACTATTCAGTTTACAATAATTATAATTACTTCTTTTTTTTACTTTTTCTTTGTTGTTCCTTTTTTTTGGTACAGGTGGTAACACATTACTAGTAAACATGATAATAATAATCCTTGTCTTGAAACGAAATGCAGTAATATATTAGTTTCACTACAGGTCGGAGCTTATTTATACTGTTTCCTTTCCATTCACTAATATAACAATATTGAAATCATTACAAATGTATTCCGCTTATACAAAGATTTTCATTTTCGAGTCAACTTGGCTTTTGAAATTCACATTTACATTCTACTGTTATATTTCGATAGATAACTAAACTACTCACATAAACCGAAAGGAAAGAAATTGTGGATAAAATATATAAACGAAGATGATTTCAAAGCACAGATTACATTCACCACATAAACAATAAAACTAGTTATTAATTGTTTACAATTTATATTATAGTTTTATAATATATATTAATATATCTACATGTAACATTATACGACTATTTATCTGCAAGTTTACCAATCGAATGTGTTTTATTTTATCTTGTCAATCAACTCACTATGGATTCGAGGGTTACAATGAATTGGAAGCATTAAGGACAATTATACCTATGTAAAATAGTATTATAAGTGACAGGTTTTGTTTAGAGCAAGATTTTCCAGAAAACATATCTAAATTCTAGCAGTGACTTTTATCCCCTTCGTTCGCATCGTTAAGCCACTTTTTGCAATATTTGTAATTTTGACATCTTTCATTGTTTTACTGTAACTCAAATTCATCTACAGAATGTAACTGAATGCATGTTCACGATAAAATAGTTATTATTATTTTCAGCTACTCTGAGACTCATTTAACTAATCACTACGAGGGTCCAAAATACAACCTAGCTAAGACTGCGCCCTTAACTCTCTATAGCTTGATACATATGAAGCGAGAAGAGAATTTGAAGATGCTAAGAATGACCAGACTTGGAGGAAATATAACCCTCTGTGATATTCATGTTGTCCTGGAGAGTTTCCTGTTTTTTAAATCGGCAATCAAGAACGACCTAGACAAACGCTGAGCAGAGACACTGTCGGCTACATCGGCTCATGTTCTTACGAAGCATTATATTTCAGTTGCCAGGCTTTGTTTCTGTTGAGAAAATAAAGGGAAAGAAACATGTGTCAATAGATGACATCATTTTTAGAAGCTATTGTAAGTGATTCATGTTGCTTATTATGACTATTTAATCTAGGTTGGTAGGTTCTAGTACATCATATGTTAGAACATGAATATGAAATGAAATCATCATATATAATTTCTCATATCAATCTCTATCCATTGAAACAACAATGTTCTTGTTGTCACCTTTATATTTAAGGTTACCTTTCTTTTTGATATTTTTGTAAGAGCAGGGCAGGGGTCATGATCATTGATCAATGTACTTTGTATGTTATTACTGACAGCAATGATTCCTCTAACTCAGAATGTTGATATCCCCTTGAGTTGCATGGTGCTTTTCACTAATAGATATTTTGAATAATTTCAACAACATTAAAAAGCAATATTATAAGCATTATATGTGATTGCCGGAATGCCAAACAAGGATTCTCTTAAAATTACTTTTACAGATTAATTATATCAAACTTTATTTGTTTAAAATTCGAATTTCTTACATCATTAAACATTGCAGTCCTCGAGTTCATTATATGACATGATAATCTAACAGCAGTTAAATTTGGACATTTCATGAATTTAGAGTCTGAAACTTTTGCAAGCTTAAGTCATTCCAAAATATGGATTTTTGATGAACATTGTAACATTACAAGATAACGTTAGTAATATTGCGTGGGCACGTAATAACTTCATTTAGGGTTTGTTTCGTCTAGTTTATGGGCAAAAATAGTGAGTGTTAATATACCTGTAGTGACTCCGGAATGCTTCGACCTATAATTGAAACAGTAAAATAATAAAATAGAAATATTTGGAAAATACTGTGGTATTATTATTCGTTAATATTGTGAGCTATACTATGCAGCATCAGAGACAACAAACTGGCGATGCTGTTTAAAATAGGTTATAAGGAGATATCATGATTGACTCTCGTGATGCATATACGGAGTAAATTTTTCATGACATAGCCTCACTTTTTAATTTCCTTCAGATGAAAAATGATAAATTATAAGAGTTGCACTAAAAATATTTAAAAACATGTAGTCGTTATATTAATTAACGCCAGAATATGCAAATAAATATGTATAAATAGAATGTTTAGTGATGATGATGCAGAAATAATGCCGTTTATAGGCCTATGTCATTTTATTACACTCAATCTGTACAATCTGCATACATAGAAACAGCCATGGTGCAGGTAAAAGTTTCTAAACCAAACCCAATCATCTCTATAATTACCGATTACTGGTGAGAACTTGCAGAGCCTTCTTCATCTCTAAACCCACTCCCAAGCGAACACCCCACACATACACAGACATTTCCAAATTTGACGATTATTCCATGCTTTACCTCATTTGCATAATCAGCATCTGTTATTTCATCATTAACTTCCAACATCTGTAATTAAAGCATATGAAAGTAGACAATGAATATTATGTTCAATAAGGCATTGTTAAAGAATGAAACGTGGGGGCGCGGGGGGGGGGGGGGGGGGTTGAGTGGGATGGAGCTTGAAGGTCTCCTAGTTGAGGTCCAGTCCTACATAAATGCTGAGGTTTACGTTACCTTTGTGCTTAAATGGGGCTAAACTTTAACCTGCACTATTTCATATAATGAAGTATAGAGTTGTCTACAATCTCCTCTCCTACCTACACAACCCCCCTTCCTTGCGTCTTTCTCTCCTCTCCCTCCCTCTCTTCAGTTGCATACTCAGAATAGTTCACACCCGGGGATGATCCTTCCTTTGTCTCGCCATGCAGGGGATGCTGTCCTGGAGGAGGGGCTTATTTTTGTTATGTAAGGTGGTTTATAGGCAAACTGGTGCTATCATTTGCAAAGCATTGAACTGCAGATATGTTTAGGAATTCTCATTCTTTAATGAATGTTTCTTAATTTTTCATGCAGTTTGAACAAAGTATTTACTTTTAGTAGATAATTTAGATTGGCATATACCACCACAATGATTTACAAAAAAAAATAGTTTAAAGTTCCAACCTTTCGTCTATGGTCACCCCTAGCATCCCCGTAAATAATTATTGATTTATATTTAGTTTTTATTTATTATATTTTGGGGGCTGGGTGACCTGGCAACCCCTGACTGGTACCCTGGGCGGACCGATCGCTTAGTAAGCCGCTGCCTCTATTTTCTCTCGTTATTCTCCCTTATTTCCTTTTCTTCTTTTCTATCTCCTTCTTTCTTCTCTTTCCTTCATTTTGCCAGCTGGTGCATAGTTTTGCCAAATACATCGATGAATGGGGTGGGGGGGGGGAGTAAGTTGTCACAACCACACACACCCTATATATTTACGGCCCAATGGGTATTTCTATTGTTGTGTTATTTACTGCAGCCTTGCCTATACATCACTATACACATTTATTTATCAAAGTCGATATGTGTAACATTTTAATCTAGGGAGTTTTAATATCATGGAACAAATTATAATTTAGTAGTCAATATAGTTGTTTTCTTAGGTCATCCGTTCTATAATTTCCTTGCTATCAAAGTGTTTGAGTTATTATTTTTGTTTTCTAATGGGATTGAGAAGCTTTTATGTGAAGAAAAGAGTGAAATTTGTATCTATAATTAAGCTTTAATGGAACATTTCTGTTCAACAACTTTAATGAAGACATGTAAATAGCTAGCTCTTCTGTACTTAAGTTCACTTTACGCTGACAGCGCTTGTGACCATTTACAATTTAATTATCTTTTAGTAATAACTTTGTTTTGATTTTCAAAATAGAATACGGGTAGGAAATAAGTCATGTTAAAAATAAGGATTTCTATGGTTAACCATAATATGTTAGACTCTCTCGGTTTTAATCTTACTTAACGATTTATTACAGGAATTGCCTAGAAATATTATTACCTTCTGGTAGAACATATATTGAAATGCAAAATTTATAACTGTAAAACATACAGTAATTTAAACTCTTTAAACTGTTTTTACTGCCCACTTCTATTCCTAATGCCAGGGACAGTAATATTAGCAATTTAAAGCGAAATTTAGCTTCAGAATATTACATTTAGGTATGTGAAGCAAATCCCTACTAGTTAAAGCAGCATATGTATGATTCCGAAAATTAAGCCCAGGAATTAGTAAGCTTCTTAAACCATAACCTCACAAACTAAAGAAGAGCAACAGGATGCGTATTTGCACTCTGTCTGGAAATTGTAACGCTTTAGTGTTGAAGTCAAATTGATGCCAATACCTATACTGCATATTACGATGGATTTATGCAGCACTTCAGTTAGTTTAAACTGTCTACGACATATAAAAATTATGTTTGTACCTGATGTAAACATTTAGGCGTGATGATAACTCACACGCATTACTTACAGGTAAGAATGCATCAGGATCTTTGTGCAGAAGCCAGTGACCAGACTGTAGATCAAGAAGATACTCGCGTTCATCATCTCCGTAAGGAACCCAGAACACTAAAATGGATAGGAACAAAATACTATAGGGAATATTGTAACTTGATTGTAGTTACCTTTAGTACCTTGACCCTCCCCCCCCCCACCGTCTTACATACAAATACAAAAAAATGGTTTATATTTACAGTCACTCTCACATTATGTCATCACATAAAAGATGGAAAGTACACTACCTTCCCCGTCTTTCCGACCTTGACACACGTCCTAATATATTCATTAATGGAAACTTTTATCAATATTAGGTTGATAATTAATAGCTATTTCGTTTCAATATTGTGTCAACATCAGAGACATATCGCAAATGTAGTTTAGAGAGTATGTCGGTTTTTTATATTGGACGGTAAAAATGGCGAAATTTGGTCATTACAACCGTCAAGGTTTGTTACAAATGAATTATATAGAAATAAAAAACCTGTGAAAATTAGAAAACAAAATTATGATCCAAACAACTACAATAAAAATTATGGTACAAGTTCAAATAATCTTGCTCAACAAATGGAAACTTTACATTTTTAATTCCGTATCCTAAGAACCAACCGGCTCCTTTACTTCATTGGTAAACAGACTTCCCCATTTGGACCTTTTGTAATATCGAAAAAGAGACCATCTCACACATTTACTGGATCTGCTTTGATAACTCAAATTTTCTTCCGACTCTGATTTGTAATTTTTGGAAAATAATTTGTTGTATCCAGGGATGACCGCATTTTTGGGTAAATTTTTTATTTCCGTTTAACTTCTTCATAATGCACTGTAAATAGTTTTGTTTTGTAAAATAAGCAACAGAAAATGTTCTATAACTATTTTTAATCTTTTCGATCCTTCTTTTTAGATTTTTTTTTTAAAGTATTTGATCTATTTTTTTTTTAGGTTTTTGTAAAACATTGAATAATGATATATATTTGAAAAAAAAGAAAGAGAATGTTTTACTAAAGTTTAAAACAATATGTTACAAAATTAACCTACATTGTATTCAACGAAATTTAGATCACAAGAAGAATAAGGTTCAGCCGACGTAATTGATCTTGGTATATCTTTTTGTGCAGTCTACTGCAAATTTGTTTAATTTTGATAACTATTGAACTGGATGTGTGATTTTTCCACCAAGTCCCTGATTTTGAGAGAATGGCTGTCAATATATATACATTTTCTGTACAAAAAAAGTATATGTTTAGCATTTGTTCACATTAAATGGAAACGCATAATAATGAAGCGGCGTGAAAAAAAAAACGGTGTTGTATTTGTCTTATTCGTTTTCTATCTCACTTCACACCAGCATTATCCTACTCTCCTGATATTCTGTTATCAGGAACACTAACTTGTACTATTCAGGGCTTGCACTTTTCTTTAAAAATATCTCACAATTTCTCGGGGCCTGACATATTTTTGCACCCGATACACACAGAGAACACATTAACTACTGTAAATCTTAAAGTTTTGTACCAGAGTAAAAACTTAATTCGTGCTATATATTAATCGGTAGCATGTGCTATTAGGATTACAGTAAGAACTAAGCATACATGTAACCCCCAAAAATCTAGTTTGATGCATTTGTTGGGATTACACATATCCTCATATCTTACTGTAATCCTAATAGCACATGCTACCGATTTATCATATTTATCATCACAATCCATTTTTTACTGTGGTAAAAGCTTTTAAATTTACAGTAACACTGGAATCTCTGTATATATGTGTGAACTTCATCAAAGTAATGTTTAACAGACAAGTACTCATAAAAACAGTTCCGAATTTAGTGGGCAAGCATCAATTGAAATAGTTCATAAAAAGAGAATCTTCACTAGTGACATGACAAATGGTTAAAAGGAAAAAGAAGGTTAAACATCCTTTCTGATATCATCTAACTTGCAACTAGATTGATAAATCATCACAATCATTAATCTTAATAATAAGTTTATCATTGCTAAATAAACCTATACTTAACAACATATTCCTATATTCAATACACTTAAAGTATACAGCAATCTATCTCTCTGTCCTTGTAGTTCATTGAAATTGAAGGACTGATGATACACCAGGCTAGACTACATACGTTAAGTGTCACACTTGACACTGTGTGGACTCTTCAACCTTAAATGTCGCCAAAACCTTCCCTCGCTCCATTCCAACTCTCCCTGATAAAGATCACTAGAATATCAATAAGAGCTTTATACTGCACCTTTGACATTCCTTGCTTTCAGATTTGCCAGAGAGGAAGATGTAATAGTAGGTGGCAGCAGACAGTATTCAAAACTGCAAAAGAAAGATATTCATTGTAATTATAATTGTGACGTCACATATATTCAAGCACTGTCCATCCAGTGTAGGTACTTATGTCATTAACTATCGACTACCAGGTGCCGCTTATACAAGATACGTAAACGGTGGGAGGATAAAGGTTAGCACTATTACAATCTAAAATACCTTAAATTTGAACGTATGATATCGTTATTTTACCTTTGACATTATATTTCGGTCAGGGATTAATGCCATTGTATACCTGAGCATGATGCGGTGACTTGTCTGCTGGTATAGACAAGGTCACCAAAGTTATGCAATTACTTGTTAACATTTAAATGTTAACATTTAACGAGTGGGAATGATGCGTATGTAATCTACATTCAACATAACTGCACTACACTACGATACCCGTTTCGTGCACTGCCCCACGGGGGGAGGAGAAAACCTTATACCGTCCATCCATGTGAAGGGTCTGGGGGGGGGGGCGGACGGTGGCCCACTCCCTCTGATCAATTTTGGTAAAATGGATCGTGTTTGCAAAACGGTTCAACTGTTTGAAACTTTTAGGATTTTTTTTTAGTTTTAGGCTGAACCGCACACACATGTTATATATTAATACACTGTACACTAGGGTGCTTTGGAATATTCCGTTTGCCATTATTTTATTCTGGGGACTAACCACCCTCCCCCCACTCTCCCCTAGAAGAATAAATGTTTGTGCATCTTTGTGCATAACAAGAGTGTGTTCAATGTTAATCAACTTGCATTAATTAAAAATAATATCATCGCATCTTATGTAAATTTCAAAACATAAATTGCACTATAGTGTCTGACTTTTCTCTAGAAAAAAAATCAACTCGGATATTGCTTCTATCGGGATCAATGTATAATTTTTCTTCTTCTTTATAGTAAATTTTATATTGGTGTACAAAGTTTTTCCCGTTATATATGCCAATTCCCACTAACATCAACTTTCAATACTTTCTTGGGAAATTCAAAGGTTGATGTAAACTCCCCTCACCCACAGCATAATAACTTTGTTTTATCCTCAAGCAAATGAAATTTCAATCGCCTCACCACTATCTATAAAAAAAAAATGTTTCTCTATTTCTCGTACCATCAACCTCACCCGTTACTGTGAACAATCCTCTTGAAGTGCATACAACACAATATAAAATTTACATTGATACGTGTTACTGCTATAAGGAAACGTCATTTGAATTAGCATTGTAACGACAACGAATATGAAAAAAGTTATAACAGGGATCTGAGTCTGTAACAACTTGTTCTGCGGACATATACAATATGCTGCATTAACCTGCCATTGAAAATGAGTTACCGCAGGAAGTGATAAATCCTTCACGTTAGCTGAAACTGTACTTGTATGTAGTTATAGCACTACCCCCCCCCCCCAACCCGCCTAACCTCCCGGGTTATTTCACAATATAATTTAGCTCAAATCTCCTTACCAAATTGTTCTCTGAATTCTTTATTATGTTGGAGATTTTATTTTGTCTACTTTTCTTAAAGTTCACTTACTTAACACCAAGAACAAGAAAGTAAAAATCATTGAAAAAATTCTACCTGCAAAGGTCGACCAACAATTCAAAACCAGACAGTGTCTAGACGTATCCAGGTACTTGTTTGCTTCAAGATTCCAAGGGTTATATAAAGGTCACGCGCGCGCGTCTCTTTTATTGAATACAACTTCTTTTCATTAGGACGCGCGCGCCGCTTTATTGAACACAACTTCTTTTCATTCTATTGTTCAAGTATTTGATTGACAGGTGGTGAACAAAAGAAAATGTAACACTATTGAAAGTGTCATAAATAGGAAAGATTAGTGTACATCTTTGGCAAGGAAATGGCGCAATAATGTCAATAGACTTTTAGCATTGAAAAAATGTGTTCTGTCTGAGTAGAAAAGAGTAGAAATAGTTAACTGTACAAATATATATGACGAATGTATACACAGTGTTGGGTGGATACGATTTACGTTACTTTTTGTAAATTGCCCGTATGATGAAAACATGGATCAAAACAAATATAGGAAAAATGGAATGATGTGCGTATGTCCGTGCCTGTGTGTGTGTGTGTGTGTGGGGGGGGGGGGTCCCGGGGAGTTACAATGGTGGGTTAAGAGTAAAGGATTGGACTGGTGATTTAATTTTCATGGAAGAGGGGGAGATGGTGTTATCTAGAAACGCAATTGCAGAAGGGTCATTGGCACTTGTGAAAGGTTGTGTGGCTGCAATTTACAGGTGTTTGAGGCGTTGATTGTGGAAATGAAATACTGTAATGGACATATTAAACAATTTATGAGAAGTGACATTTGAGGGGTGCGGGAGAGGGCGTGAGAGAGGGTGTATATATAGTTGCGTAGTCTATGCATTGGTTCAGGGCATGATTTGCAGTTAGTAGGCACAGCAGAAGAGTCTGCTAGCAGTGCAGCGGTGGGCTTGGTGGTGTGGCTGATATATAGTTGTTGCGGCATTGTTAGGAAAATTCACATGGGAACATTTTAAATGATTAGAGGAATGGTATTCGAAAGGACATGTGGTGAGGGAGGGGAACCTGGTGAAGGATATTTAGTATTATATACATTGCTATCTTATAAGATCTCATTCTGTAATTAAAACAATATACATTTATTTATTCAGTTTCTACTTGTGGTAAATATTTTATTTCACTGTAGATGTTGAAGTTTTTTAAACTAAACATTAACCTACATAATGAAAAAGAAAAAAACAAGTTTCTAACATTTTGAGGGTAATGCTTATTTTTTGTCTGTTTATTTTTAATTTTTGGTCTTTGCTAATTTTGTTTACGCTTCTGTTTTATTTCAATTAGTTTTTTTCGTGGTATCAATTTATTTACTAAATTATCTATATTAGAATTTTTAACATTTTACATTTCTTAATGAAGATTTTTTCCTACATTTTTTCTTGAACATTTGAGATTAATATTTTATTTCTAATGTTTTTTTTTCTAGTGTTTATAAATTTTACTTTACCAACTGTTTTCTTTAAGTTAGTAGGTAATTACTAATTTATTTCTAATCGATTTTTTTTATTTACTAAATTGTGTATACAAGAATTGTGACCATTTCATATTTATCAATTAAAGAGTTTCCTTAATTTGTTATTTTGATTATCATGTTACTTTACTTTGCATCAAAAAATGATTAAATCAAGAACATTTCTTGTCCTTTTTTTTCTTTTGTCAATTTCTCTCTGTGATTCCTTATTCAATTTTATTAATAATTATTATAAACCAGGTAAACAAGTGTATTCTCCTCCTCACGCTAAGAATACTTTTATAATTCTTACTGCAATACAAGTCTATTTTTAATTTTATTTTGTAAATATGTTTTTCTGTCTCATATTGTCTCTATTTTACTCTCCCATTAATAAAATTCCTTACCTGATGACTGTTCTTTCATTGTTAGTTGATTTCTTGATTCAATTTCTTCTTCATTTATTTG